>ML804199.1:243356-254807 GCA_009831015.1 Picea engelmannii | reverse complement strand
ATCCATATTTACTTCTTATCAACCATGACAAAACAATAATGCGTCATATTTACATCAAACACTATTGGGTCCATTACCCAAAACTTTGTGCTACGGGTCTTTCTTCAAGGGTTGACATCAATGACAACCAACCTTAATCAACAACTACTATTGCCATCATTACAAGTTGAGCTAATAAATCAAATATCCACATAACACACAAATCACTTCAAAGACAAGCATCTATTGCATCATATCAAGGGGAAATTGAAAGACAAAACAACATCTTCCAATTAGACAACAAAAAATATGTTATGTTTTGTTAAATATATGTACATTCAACAACCCAAATTCTTATGGAAAATAAACATTTCATCTTTCGAGACCCAATGTTTCTATGTTGCAATCTACTAGTAGAAACAATAGAAACATACACCCAAGCTATAAAAGAGTTGAACTCGAAAGTCTAAAGAACATTTCACTTTTGTGCATTTAACTAGCTCAAGTATAATATGTATCTAATAATAGAACTATTGTATTTGGATATTGCAACCTAAATTCCTATATCTTTGTCTAATTTTGTTTTTCTCTCATTTTGTCTTAGGTATTACATGTAGAGCTTCATACGAGGACACATAGTTGAATATATTGCAGATTTTTGTACTCTTTTTCCACCTGTCATTCATGGTTTCTTTGCCCTCCTTTGATCATGGATTACTCAAGCAAAGTGAAATTCAATTTCCATTAAACATGTAATCCAAAAATACCAAGTGGATTTGGTATTTATACATCTAATATGCAAGAAAAATATCACAAATTATCCAAATCTAGCATATTTCATTTACAAAATTTCTTGTACAAACCAAGTGATTGCCTATTTGATACACTTGTAGTGTTGTTTTATTTCTATTACACATCAATTGGCATAAGAGAAAGAATAATGAATCACTTTTAAGCTTGTATAGATAGCCAAGATACTGCATTGCTTTTGTCCATGAGAACAAACCTTTATGTTGATTTCCTACAAAGCTTATACTGTGTCAATGATCCTGACACATATTTGTATAGAATGTCTCTTTCTACTTGTCATATACATAGTGCTTCCGAGCTTGGTTTGTAGGGTGATATTTTTTTTAATAAATGGTTTTCTAGTTGGTTGTCTATTTTACTATCTATATTATCATTTACAAAAGGTGCACAATACCTCTTTTCCAAGAGATACAAAGTAGGATATGGATATATAATATTTTTTTGTGATCAAGATCTGTAATGTGTCCACTTTCAACCACTATTGTCATATAAAGAAACAATTATTCCATGAACCTTAAGTAGTTTTTCTAGTACATTTGAATGTGAAACTCCCCTTGCAATTTTTGAAGTTGATATATTGCCAACTGAGAATTCACTTGTAGAGAAACACCTTTGCATGATTGATGCTATTCCTAGAGATTGTCATGAATCATAATTTGCATATATTTGCAAATTCGCACAATGGTTTGATGTGCATTCTATAACAAAAATAGTTGCATAAACATCCCATAGTGCTTATGTTGCACATGACATTATATCAATTACATGCCTAAATAGATATCTTGTAAACAAGATCAATAACAAAGAGAAATTTATTGTTGATTGGCAATCTTACATCATCAATTTGTCAATCTTGTTTTAAGATGGTAACATAATAGGAGGTAATTTTGCAATACAATGGTTATGTGACATCCTTAAATCAACATTTATATCTAGAGTACATAAACACAAACTATTATGTTTAAAATCTACTCAACTCATGTTTCATCGAAAATAATCTATCTTGCTCAATTTTGTCTAGGTTCCTTGCATACACATTTTAAACCATTGTTCCCAATTGATTACAATGTTGCTAGTTGATTTCAATCAATTGAAAATAAAAACTATGCAATTGAACTAGAAGTAAAGAAAGATAGAATTCATGTAAACAACACTCTAAATAATACAATCACTAGGAAAAAAATGTTATCAACTCTCTAGTGAAGGAAAAAGTATAACTAGAAGCAACAAGGTAATTTGCAACAAAGGAAAAAAAACAAAGGACGAGAGAAAATTGCACTGTTCAATTGGATTCAAGAGGTTCTAAACGCAATGACATTAATCACTTCTATAAAATTCTTCAAAAAATCCTATGAAAAATTTCATCACCCCAAGAAAGAAATACTAAGGAAAGGTGCATGTATATGTTTGTAAAAACAAACATATGCAAAAAGAAAAGATTAATTGAAGCATATATAGAAGCAATTCAAGACACATCAACTCATGTATGTACAATCTGCGAGAAAATGAAATTCCAGAAAAATATGTTTGACATTAATAATTTCACAATATCTTCTTTGGAATCTTTTACAAGAGACAAAGGATCTAAAGTCATTGATCTAAATGCCTAGTTTTGTAAACAATGCAAAAATTCACTTACCAATTAATAGTTGCTTGTTTCTGCATGTCCTTCACAAATCCAATGAAATAAATAATTAGTGTTAGTGAAGACACTAACAACTTTAGTAGAGAATCCAATGTCCCCCAATATGGCCTTTGCACTGTTGGCATGTTTACAGGCAGAGTGCACTTGTCATTGATGGGAAGAACAACAATGGAAAATAGGAAAGCAAAGAAGAAGAACAACAACGATGGAAAAAAAGAACAACGACGACGAGACCCGTAGGAGCACGAAGAAGAGGAGAAAAGATCTCAGTCGTTGGATCTGAGCACGAAGGATCAATAGTCGTTGGATCCAGAGATAAATGCACGAAGTTTAAGCCTTTGATGATCATAGGAGAGCGGACTTGTCAAATTCCCTACGTCCCAAAGTAAGCAGAGATCATCCATCGTCAAGACTGATAGGTGGCACACGATCCTCAACTCCGGAGAAAAACACTTCGAGGATTTTTTAGTTTGAGACTTGAAAAACCCAAAGTCTGAAGAGTTGGAGAGTTGGAGTATACGACAGCCGGAAGATTAGTTTGAAGTGGAAGGACATGATAAGCTAGAAAAGCAGCATCGCAGAGATATCGAGCCATCGATCTAAGAACATGATTGACGAACAATGTTTAGTTCAGGTCTAAAAGTTGCAAGGAGGTTATTGTTTGGGGATTCTCACTTCAGAAGAATTGAGAACTTGAAAATTCGAAATACCCGAAGTCCCGAAGTGAATGAAGATCCACGTTAGCAATGACACGTGGCACAATCAGACGATGACAAGTGTCAAGTTGATTTGACATTTCAGGTACGTGCAAATCACAAGTACGAGGGACACATGGCAGCTACTAGGGTCATGACACATCATCAAGTGACGTCACTCCGAGAGTTTTACTTTGGAAGATTTTGCACCAGCACCTGCCTCAAGTTCTAAAGTCTCAAAGTGGTTTGGGGTCATCCATCGTCTAGGAGGACAGGTGTCACATGATCCACAACTTCAGAAGTTTCGTGGATAGGGAGAACATGAAAATTGTTGAAGACAAATCTTGACCGTTGATCATGAAGGGGAGTACACATTAGCTGATCGAAGATTTTGGAGAAATCTCACTTAAGGATTTCCTGTTGAGACTTGAGAATTCCAAACCCCAAATACCTGAAAATATCATGATCGTTGATCCGAAATGGACACGTATCAATAGATTGTCAACTCTGGGGCAAAAGCAAAGGAAGGTTGAAAGGCTAGAATGTTGAGATTCCCGAACCCCCAATACCTGAAGGGATTGTGACCGTCGATCCAAAAGGGACACATGTCATTGGATCGTGGACTCTAGGTGAAATGCTTCGGGAGAAAAAGGATTTTGAGAATCGAAACTCCTAAAGCCTGAAAGTTGAAATCGATCTTGTCCGTTGGTTTGGAGGGCCACATCTCACCTGATCGTTGAAACTAAGGATCGCACGTGGATGAAGGAAGGAAGGTAGACCTATCGATTGAAGAGGACATATGTCAACAAATATTCCATTCCAAAAGATATTCAGTTAGTAGCAACAGGGTTTGAGATTTGAAACTCCTGGAGCTTGGATCATGAAGTAAATCTCAACCGTTGATGTAGGAAGGTGAGATCTGGTCCACAGAATTGAGAGGACATATCTGAACTCTCTATTCAGGAGCACTGTCAAGATAGTGAGATCGACGGTCATGCTCCATTGCAGGGCTAGAACATGCTCGGGTCTTAATTTTTTGTGAGTGGGTTGTAATTGAAACCATGGTTTAGGAGAAAGGATGCATGGAGGCTCGTAATGAATTGCAGGGCGAAAAGAGGGTTTCCCTCAAACTGCCTATGGACACACCCGCAATCGTGTGGTCACATGAAGCTCATATCCCAAGGTCATATCGTGAAACAAAGCCAACACTCACTAGACAGAAATCAGGAGGCACATTTTGAATAGGCGTTTGGTCACCGTCGATGGTCACGTGAAAGGAAGGGGCTTAGCAAGAAAATCTAGCACCTGTTGTGAAGTTTTTCTCAGGAAGGGAAAAGGCGCCAAAGGAACGAGCGTGCTGAATTTCTCTATGTAACTATTGGAAAGGAATGATTGTAACTGCCAGAAACGAAGTGATTGTATCTGCCAGAGAATTCGAAAAGCTTGAGTGTGATCGCCAGAGGAGTTGAAGAGTCTCAAGCTAACTGCCAGTGAAGTGAAGATTCATCATTTAGACAATTGACAGATGGAAATGCATCGAATATTGTAACTACCAAAGAAGCCGAAGAATCTCAGGATAATGACCATTGATGAAGAACGAACTCAGGATGATCACCAAAGAGGATGAAGAGTTGAGTGTATGCTCTGGCAGAGGACTTGGCATGATAAATATGCACAAAACAGAGAAGAGATGGTTGTTTTTGTCGAGATTTATTCATGTGGGTAGAAGCATGTGGTGTGTAAGAGATGAAATGCACAAAAGAGGCGTAGCGCATTGAATGGAAATAATACACAGAGCATAAAGCGCAAAAGAAAGACATAGAGCATAAGAACATAAATCTCAAGGAGATGCGAGCAGGAAGACACTGATGTAGGCAGAGCAAAGCAGTGCAATAGAACAGTGATGAGATTGGTAAGAGTTTTGACAAACATTGTATCACTGTAATAAGTTTCAGGAACAAAATTTTTATATTCAAGGTGGTAGGGAGGTTCTAGGGAGGACAATTGTCCTCGGAGTTTCAAGTGGGTGCTTGAACACAGGGAGTTGTATCTTCCATCTGGTTGTAGCGAGAAAAACCAGGGTGGCAGGGTGGTGCAAGAGAGAACTATTGTTCTCTATTATACAGGTTGGTGCTTGTGTGACTGGAAGTTGGTGCTTCTATCCAATTGGTGCTAGAACACTCAGGGAGTTGGTGTTTTCTTCTAGTGGGTGCTAGAGAAACCAGAGAGTTGGTGCTCTCAGTGAGTTGTTGCTTGTAAAACAGAGGTTGTAGCTTCAATAAGAGTTGGAGGTCATAAGAATGATAATGTATAGAAAATAAAGATTACTTATCATATCAAGAAGAGGATTTTTTTCCCTTTATGGGTTTCCTCAGGAAATATATGTCTCTGTATATTTCATGTGTCTGATTGATGTTGAATATTCTATTGCTTACTTCCCTGCTTTATTGTGATCGTCATCGAGTGTTCTGTAAAGAGTATAAAATAGGCATAATTGTTTAAGAACAGTAACAACTGATTCAACCCCCCTCTCAGTTGTCCAACAATTGGTATCAAAGTCGGTTCCTTGTATCTAAGGGTAGATCCTAGAGATTAAACATGACTAGCCATGAAGGAACTTCAACCAATAAGGTCCCCCTGTTCAATGGAACAAACCTCACCTTCTGGAAAGTTAGGATGAGAACCTACATAATGGCCCTAGGTGCAGATGTCTGGGATGTGGTAGAGACTGGTTATGTAAAACCAATTATACTAGCTTCTAAGGATGACAAGCCAAAATTAAGCTTCAATGCTAAGGCTATGAATGTTATTCTGAGTGGGATTGCAATTTTTTTTTTTTTTAAAGTTATGCACTTAGAATCTGCCAAAGAAATGTGGGACAAACTCATCAGTAATTATGAAGGTAACGAGAAGGTAAAGGATGCCAAGCTTCAAACCTACAAATTATAGTTTGAACAACTAAATATGAAAGAGCATGAAACTTTTGGGAAGTACTTTATGAGAGTTGAAGAACAAGTAAATGCAATTATAGGACTTGGTGAAAAAATTGAGGATGTCTCTTTAGTTCATAAAATTTTGAGATCTTTGCCAGATAGGTTCAACCCAAAGGTCTCTGCTATAGAAGAACTTAATGACCTAAAATATCTGTCTATTGACCAACTCCTAGGAACTATGACTGCCTACAAAATGAGGATAGGTAAAGATAAACCCACCTCTAGAGAAGCATCTTTTATAGCAGATAAGAATGAGGATTTTGAGCCTGATGAAATTGAAGCAAAATTTGTGAGAAGACCAAAGAAAGGATCAGGCAAGTACCAAGGCAAATTGCCCTTCAAATGTTTTAACTATGGAAAGATAGGTCACTTTGCATCTAAGTGTCCACACAATAAACATGATCAAAATTTTGAAGGTGAAAAGAAGTACAAACCCAAGAGATTTCGTAAAAGAAAAGTTTATGTGTAAACAATGATGACTCTTAAGAAGACACAGATAACGACTCTTCCTGTGAAGACAAGATTAATGAATTTATGCTTATGGTCAAAGAGGATTATGATAATAAAGGCACAGGAAGTGGTGTTGATGATGAAGAAGTTGTGGTTGACTTGGAAGGAGAACTGATCAGTGCTCTAGAAGAAATTGCTAGATTCAGATCTAAGAAGAAAAAGAAAAAACAATTGTTGATACAGTTCGAGAAAGACAATAAAGGACCCGATGAATACTTTTCCCTACTAAAAGTGGAATTAGAAGAGGCAAATAAAATAGAGGACATTTTGAAACAACAACTATCAGAAAAGAAGGCAAGATGTGAAGCCTTGGAAGAAGAGGTAGTGAAAACCAGAAAAGAGATGGAGAAGTTTAAAACATTGTGTTTCTAAAATATTCCAAGCATTAAAGCCACAACAAAACTTAACGACATTCTGAGAAAACAAAGATCTCCTTTGTTGAAGACTGGTTTAGGTTATGTAAATAATTCAACCATCAAGCAACCAGAAAACAAAGAGCCAGTAAAGATGATCACGTTCCAAGTCAATAGACAATCAGACCATGAGAGTACTCTATCACCAAAATCTAATAAAGACAAGATGATCCCTGATAAAAAACAAAGAGATCAGAAAATGGAGCAACAAATTCCGAGAAGAAGGCCATTCTTCAGGTACCAAAATTTCTTCCATGGCTATTGTTTTTACTGTTCTAATTTTGGTCATAAGATTGTAAATTGTCAAATTAAGTTTAGAGACATGCAAGTGAGGAGGTCAAGAAATAAACAATCTCTACAACATAGAACTAAGCATCCAATGAATAGACAACGTAGCGCCAATCACTTTGACCTACTGAACAATGAGCTCGAATGTTATAACTGTCATAACTTTGGCCACAAAGCTGCAAACTACCATATGAAGAAGTACAAGGTAGATCCAAGGATAAATCCTTTAGCTAGAAATGCTAACTCATGGAAAAAGAAAGATAGTGAAAAATGTGGTCTCGTACTTTCAGCTCAAAAACAAAAAGACCCCTGGTATATAGACAGTGGATGTTCCAAACACATGACTGGAGACAAGGATAAGTTTTTGTCTATAAGTAAAAGAAAAACAGGAAATGTTACCTTTGGAAATGATGAACCAGGTAAAATCAAGGGTAAAGGGATGGTGAGTTTGAGTAATGGTAAAGGAAAATCCCATGATGTTCTGCTTGTAGATGGGATGAAACATAATTTGATCAGTGTAATTCAAATGTGTGATAGAGGATGTGAAGTGGTGTTCACTTCCAAGGAGTGTAAGATAAAATCTGTAAATTCAGGTCAAGTGGTGGCTAAAGGCATAAGGACAAAAAATAATGTATATGTGCTGAAAGAAGATAAAGAAGAGTGTCATCTAAGAAAACATGATGAAAGTTGGTTATGGCATAGGAGACTTGGACATCTAAACTTTGACCACTTAATCAAGATCAAAAATCTTGAGGCAGTAAAAGATCTTCTAAGAATATCAAAGCCACAAGACTTTGTGTGTAAACCCTACCAAGTAAGAAAGCTAACTAGGACACAGTTTAAATCCAAGAGCTCTGATTCAACAGAGAAACCACTCCAATTAGTTCATATGGATTTATGTGGACCATCAAGACAAGAAGGCACAGGGAAGGAAAACTACTTTATGCTGATCATTGATGATTACTCTAGACTTACTTGGGTTGCTTTTCTCAAAGAAAAAGTTGAAGAATTTGAGAAATTTAAAATATTTAAGTCTTTAACTAAGAATCAAATAGGCAAGAGGTTAAAGGAAGTAATATTAGACAGAGGAGGATAATTTATGTCAAGTGATTTCAAGGAATTCTGTGACAAACATGGCATCAAGAGAGAATATACAATCCCAGGAACTCCACAACAAAATGGAGTAGTTGAGAGGCAAAACAGAACAGTTCAACAAATGGCCAAGTCAATGATGAATGAAAACAACATTGGTCAAACTTACTGGGTAGAAGCAATACACACAACAGTCCATATTCTTAACAAGGCCCACCTCAAACCACATAGTGACAAGACACCTTATGAATTGTGGTATGGAATACCTGCTTCTATCAAACACTTCAAAGTCTTTGGGAGTAAGTGCTACATAAAGAATAATAATGAAAACCTTGGCAAGTATGATGACAGGGCTGATGAAGGCATATTCTTAGGATATGCTACCAATAGTAAAGGATATAGATGCTTTAATAAAAGATTGCATAAATTAGTTGATTGCATTGATTTAAAGGTTGATGAAGGAGTTCTAGTAAGAGAGGTGAGCAATATTGAGTCTACTACATAGGACACAACTGAAACTGAAGATGAATAGGTCCAAGATTTAGATGGAGAAGAGACACCCAGACAAGAAGATCCAGGACAACAATCAACATCAAATCCTTCCTCCATAATTACTCAAAAGAATCATCATGAGAGTCAGATAATTGGTGAGAAAGACAAAGGTGTACAAACTAGGAGAAGGATAACCAAAGACACCGAGAAATCACATATGGCCTTCATATCCATGGTGGAACCCAAGAACTTCAATGAAGCCAATGAAGATGTAAATTGGTTAAAATCAATGAATGAGGAACTAGACCAGATTGAAAAGAATGACACTTGGGAACTCGTTCCTAGGCCAACAAATAAAAATGTATTAGGATCCAAATGGGTCTACAAAAATAAGATGAATGAGTAAGGAAATATTGTAAGAAATAAGGCTAGATTGGTCTGCAAAGGATATGCTCAAATAGAAGGACTGGACTTTGATGAAACATCTGCGCCTGTAGCAAGATTATAAGCTATTAGAATGTTTCTTGCCTATGCTTGTCATAAAAAATTTAAATTCTATCAAATGGATGTCAAGTCATCTTTTCTAAATGGAGACCTAAAAGAAGAAGTCTATATGGAACAACAAGAGGGTTTCCAACTATCAAATAACCCCAAATTTGTCTGCAAGCTGAAGAAAGCCTTATATGGGTTAAAACAAGCTCCTTGTGCTTGGTATTACAGGTTGGATAAGTATCTTCAAGACAAAGGGTTCAAGAGAGGAATAGTTGACAACAATCTGTATATCAAAACAAAGGGTCATGATTTGCTTATTGTGTTGGTCTATGTAGATGACATTATCTTCGGAAGAAATAATGCTTCATTGATATAATGGTTTTCTTCTGCCATGCAATTTGAATTTGAAATGTCTATGATAGGGGAACTTCCATTTTTTCTTGGTCTGAAAATTACTCATAGGTCTGAAGGATTATTTCTTTCTCAGGAGAAATATCTAAGAGAAATGTTGAAAAGGTTTCAAATGGAAGATTCCACACCCATGGTCACTGGATGCAAGTTAATAAAGGATGATAACTCACTTGATGTTGATCAAATTTCATATAGGTCTATGATAGGAAACCTATTGTACATCACAACATCATGTCCAGACATAATGCATGTTGTTGGAATGGTAGGAAGGTATCAGGATGCACCTAAACATAGTCATTTGTTAGTCGTCAAAAGAATATTCAGATACTTGAAAGGAACAATGGACTATGGCCTATGGTATCCTAGGAATCAAATTTTTCAACTCCCAGTCTATTCAGATGATGATTGGGCTAACTGCATGGATGAAAGGAAAAACACGAGTGGAGGTGAATTCTTCTTAGGATATTCCCTTATATCATGGTTGAGCAAGAAGCAAGGTTCCATTTCCTTATCATCTACAGAAGTTGAGTACATTGTAGCTGCCACTTGTTGTACCCAAGTATTATGGATGATTCAGAAAGTTGCTGACTTGGAGGTAAAATATACAGCACCGATCCCAATTCATTTTGATAATACTAGTGCAATCAGTGTGTTAAAGAATCCTGTATTTCACTCCAAGACCAACCATATACCCATCAAGTATCACTTCTTGAGGGAACATGTGACCAACACTATTGTTTCTTTACATTATATTCCATCCAAAGATTAGATTGTTGATATCTTCACTAAACCACTTGCAAAAGCTCGGTTTGAGTATTTATGCCAGAAGTTGGGCGTGACCCCATTATCAACCTAAGAGAGTCCATCTTGTTAGGGGGAGTATGTGTTGTTTGAATATCTGATACCTCTGCACAGTACTACAACATCTCAGGGGGAGCATGTTTTTCTTTGACATTGATGTCAAAGGGGGAGAAAAGGAGTGGTCCGGGTCTGAATGCTATAGTTGGAGGTCTAAGTAGAACAGTGCAGCCTTTCAGGGTTGCCATAAATGCTAAAGGGGGGGATTGTTGGCATGTTTATAGGCATAGCGTGCTTGTCATTGATGGAAAGAACAATGATGGTAAACAAGAAAACAAAGAAGAACAACAACAATGATGGAAAACTAAAACAACAATGACGAGATTGTAATGGTTCTAACTTAATTATAACAACCATTAAATTAGAACATCACAGTAAAATTTAATAATTACTACATCTAGCACATTTAAAATCTAATTTTTCATAGTAATAAAATTTAATAACAATTTACTTCAAAATAATTTGTAACTCTAACCTGAACCTGATGCTGTCGCTTGCTTCCTTAGCTTGAACCTGATGCTTCTCTTTAGGACACCCCAAAACCAACCTCCCTGCCGACTAGTAGCGCCTAGCCCTAGGACATCAATGGATGTCCTAGCCCTCCGAGCCCAAAACCCTGTAGCCCCCCCAGTGCACTGTAAATTCCACTGTAGATTTCACTCTCTCCAATCCTCCAAGCTCTCCCCCTCTCGTACAATGAATAATCCTCTCAACTCCTTTCTCCCCCCCCTTATTCCTCCTTCACCGCCCCCCTACATTAACTCCCACCTAAC
>ML804199.1:197524-226240 GCA_009831015.1 Picea engelmannii | reverse complement strand
TGGGGAAGTCATCCAAATCCTTCAACCTTAGCAATTTACTTTAATTAAAGGATTTATTAAAGAAAAGTGTTTTTTATAAGAAAAGTGTGTTTAATCTATTGAAATAAAAATGTTGTTTGTTAGTGAATTAGATGAATCCTAGCCATTTATCTCAAGTGAGGTGATATTTAATCTCAACCGTCAATCACTTTGGACATTAGGTTTATGGATTCAATCAATAACTCAAGCTTATAAAATCAAGGCTAGGTGAAGGGGAAAGACACTTAAGAGAGAGAAAAGAAGGACTTTTTCTCACACATAACTTAGTGAGAGTGTTGATTCAAAAAGGACAATGATTCAAAGTGAACACTACAAGGGTGATAAAGGATCTTCATCTGGTGTTCAGTTTCAAAGAAGACAAAGGAATTTTTTTTGCAACAATGATCAAATCAACCAAGTGTAGGAGGGCAGCAATAGATCCGTACATGAGACTGTATAGAAACATGATGTACAACCCAAATGCATACAACAATTATCCATACAACCAAGATTCGTGCAACAATGATCTGTACAGTAGGAGGTCATACAGTGTGGCACGAGTGTAGTCGTACAACAATAGGGCGTAGATCTGAAACACGAGCATGTAGTACATCTATTTGCAACATGTCGTATAGATATGCAAGCCATACAAAAGGGTTGAAGAGGTTGATTCAACAATTCCAGAGGGTCGTACACGTGCCTAGTAATTTTCTAAAGTTGGTTGTAGTTTTATTGTTTCCTGAGTGGGCCATTTTCCCAGTATAAGGAGCCCTTGTATGTTGATATTTTTATTTAATGAACAACAAATTTGAAGGGAAGAAAATATTTGTGTGAATGTGTGTGAAATTTTGTTCCCAATTGCTTCCACTGATTTATTTTATTTACTTGTTAAAATCCCATTATTGCATTTTAATCAGTAAGCTGGAATTTTAATTAATAAACAAGAAGGAAATTACTAGGTAGTAACTTGCTAGTTTGTTGGGGTTGAGGAAATTTAACAAAGGAAAACATGAAACATGGTCTGAAGCATACATTTCACAAAAAGTGTTGATATATATTGTTGAACAAAGGTTTATAGCTAAAGAAAAAGAAATATGGGGCGACATTGACATAGCTTTCAAAACCACTACTAGTAGACCAAAGAAAATATTTGCATTTTGGGGCTCTTTTGATCAAAAGGAAAATAGCTCTGAACTTGAAAAGTATGATATACAAAATGATCTAATACACAAAATGAACTCCATACAAATGCATGCTTTTTTTCAATTGTATTATTGACATCATCCAAAACCATTTTTTTAGCACAAAAGGTTATTATGAAATTAGAAAAAAACTTAATAGACAAAAATAATCAATAACAAAGGAAATCATAATGAGGAAAATAAACCTAGACACAACAATCTATTTGTTTTTTATGAGAGGCATTGGAATGAGGAAAACCTTTACAACCAAAGCAATCTACCATGGCCTTTTGCACTTTTACAACAAACAAATTCATAGTGACCCACTAGAAAAAATGGTATCATAGTTTATTTTACCAAGAGGGTTGCATATAATGAATATGGTGTCACGATTCACTCCACATTACCATTTCCTTTGGGCTTGTATGTTATGCTTCCACTTAAATCTAGCAAATTAGACTTTTTGATGAAAGAATATCTCCAACTTTGTTTAGTGCTTATAGACCAAGTGTCCCTAATTGGAGCTCGAATGCTCTACAACGTTGATACAAGACTTAGTGAAATAATGTACACTCCAATAATGCCATTTGGAAATATTGATATAATTTTATGTAGAGACCTTTCTCAACCACAACCCACACTTTACTCTTGGATATTTGAACAACCAAGTTTTCATCATGACAAGATTCTCTGTACATTTTGGATAGACAACGTCAAATATTTTGAACTCAAAGAGGTTATGAGAGAATCAAACTAAGTGTTCATATCGATTTTGAATAGAGTTAGAACATGTTCATAGATAAATGCTAACATTAACTACTTGAACAAACATTGTTATAGATGTCCACCAAATGTTCCAACTTTTCCATACCTTTTTTTCCAAAACAAAGATGTTGAACATCATAATAAAAAAACGTTAGCACTTGTTGACTCAAAGACCTTCACATTAAGAGCATTTGATAGCAACATAGATCCTATGGAAATAAAAAAATATCATGACAAGAAAATTTATTTTCCATCCTCAATTACTTTGAAGAAAAATATGCTTATTGAATTAATTGGAGGTAACTATGCCATCAAGGATGACATGGTCAATGGTACATAAGGTATTTTTATGCACTCAACAAAGTCTTTTATGACTACAAATGAAAGACTAAGTTAACATGTTTAGGTAAAATGGGTTAACAAATCATTTACAATTTGAACCACTCCAATTGAATGAGTTTTTAGACTTGGAAGTACATTTTAGTGTAGCCCGACATGCATTTTTCACCAAGACAAAATATACAACAATGCAAAAATTGCCCCTTTTTCCTACATAAGTGCTAACCCTCGAGGATATGGAGTCCAGAGATAACCCTCAAGGCTATGGAGTCCGTATCTACGAAAAATAGAGTTTGAATATGATGAAGAAGAATTAATTAATCCATTCATTGATATGCCATAACTAGTCCAAAACAAAATTTTAGATTATGCAAGGATAATTGAGAACCCTTATATAAGATGCATCATCACAACCATGAAATTATAGCCAAGAATAAAATGAAACAAATAAATATAGAAGGAACAACCATAATCGGAAACCCTAGAAGAAGTAGACAAAGTAGGGAAACTTTATTATTGAATGAACAACCAACAATACATCATTTCTTGAAATTTGATTTCACAACAAGATCAAGAGGATTAAATAGGTCTCAACTAAAAAGAAAAACAAAACAACAAAATACTCCAATATTTCAAGGTTACATCAAGGATCAGGGAGGGTTTAAAACCTCAACACTAATATCTTCTTATGTGACAATTTTTCCCTTCTCCAAAGGTTATTTTAGTAGCATAAACAATGGAAATCCTTGCAAAAACACTAATTATCCATGAAAGGAATAATCGAGCGGGCCGCAAAGCAAGTGGTTTTATAAACTCGCCTCTACAATCTGTGTTTGAAGAAAAGGTTCCATGTATCCCTAGAGGTTTGGTATATGTGTTTATTGCAAACCATCGAAGGGGATTCAGACGTCTAAAGACTATCAAACGTAGTACAGTTTCGACCTTCCAAATTACAAGGCAAACTTTGCCTCTTTTGCACAACAACCCTTTTTAAACTTGCAATTGAAAAATTAATGACGTGAACAGGTCTAATATGATAAACCATACCCCCAACAACTTGTTCAACTAAAATCTAAGGTATAATACAACCTCAGGTTACTTTTTACAAACATGTTGTGCATTTCTAGGGTTTTACTAGGCATCTCTTGCCTATTTTTGCACATTTTTTTTTATGACTGCAAATGCAAAACTAAGTATATAGGCTTATGTACAATGACTTAAAAAATCATTAACAATTTGAACCACTCAAATTGAATGATTTTTTAGATTTTGGCATGCATTTTAGTGTAGCCTAGCGTGCATTTTGCACCAAGGCAAAATTTGCATCAACACAAATTTTTCCTTCTTTGTCCTATAAGACAATTTTTGGTCTTTTTGCACAAAAAAGGGTTTTAAGTTTCCAATTTCACAAAAAAAGGTATAGAAAAATGTACAACTTTTCTACAACCCTACAACTTGTAATATAATTTCATATAGGTATACAAACTTCTTGATTAAAATTGTGGTCACCTTAATTTTCTGCTCTTTGGAATAAATTTTTTTTGATATTAGAAGAAAGGAATTTTAAATGATCACTAGTTCATGACGTAGCCCTCAGTCTCAAATTCATCACAAATTTTATGGATTGAAAATCCGAGTTTGTATTCTTAAGATATCCATGTTTTTGTCTAAGAGAGAACTTCTTCCATGTGCAACACAACTGGTCTCTCTCTCAGCACTAATTTTCCCTTAGTATATTTAGTCTTGGAACTACACGTCTTGGAACTACACTTCTAAGTTAATCTTATAACTTCCTCTTCTATCCATTTCCTCCTCTTCTTACAACTTATCCATTTCTTAACCTCCTCTCTTTTCCCTCCATTTCTCTTAGTATTTTATTCACACTTAATTTTAAATCTCTTATTAAGTGTTAATCTTAAAAATATTAATAAGACTTATTATTAACACTTATTATTATAATAGCACTTGAAATATCCCATTCCCATACACCCGAATATGATTTTCTCTCCTCACCTCATCACTTCCCCTCTCCCCCTCTCGCTCTTCTCCATACTTGGTATATTTTTCATACTCTACTTATCACTCCACTCCACACTTTTCCCCTCTCCTTCTCCCACGATGCCACACTCATTTCTCTTCCCGCCTCTCCTCACTCCATGCACCCAAATATGATCCTCTCTCCTACGTCATCACTCCTCCTACCTCCCTTCTCCTCTCACCTCTCCCTCCTACACCCATCTGACCAATCCTATTTTTACCCCCTTTCCCCTCCTTATCTCTCCATATCCATCACCCCCGTGGACCCATATTTCCACAACCCTCCTTATCCCTCCATACCCCCTACCTCTGTGACCCCCCTTCACTTATAATCCTGCTCCTATACATCCAATCCCTCCCCTCTTGTTCCATTTCCCCACTCCCCCTTCATTGACATATTTCCTAAGTTAATTCCAATGTATGTTAACCAATCACATCAGGACATGTTGCAGACATGAAAACTAATCACACCAATATATGTGACATCCTATCATGATGAGATGCATGGAATCCTATCACATTGAGACACATGGTGATGACATGGACTTTGATTAGGTGTTGACTCGGCAAGTGGGCCATCAAATTTTTTATTAAGTTATAAATTTTCCTAAGGGTCGACCTCCATAAGTTCCTCTTGTTTCACATGAATGACATGGTAAGATTTATCATATAAAAACCAAGATTTCTACCACCACAATTCATGTGGGATTTTTAAAAGGAGAATTTTGATCAATGGCCCAAAATGACCCACGAATTTGATGGACGGTTGTTGAGCAGCGAGCTTCCGAAGGTCATAAGTCAAGATTTGGGTGTCTATTTTGGGAAAAATTTATCTCATTGGAAAGGTAATTCTATGAGGAAGACGGTGGAATAGGTTTAAAGGATTGAATTTGGCCATAAATCTCCCATAAATTGAAATAACAATCAACTCTATTTTCTTGTCTTGCTGAAAAAGTTGTTTGGAACCTCGATTCCCAAGGCTATAACTTGAGATCCAAGACTCCAAATTTCACTCACGAGGACTTTTTGGAAAGATGGAATGATGGATATTGCACCTAGAATGGTTTACATGGATGAGAAGATACTTATAATTCTAAAAAAATCAAAACAAATTCCACTTTTTTAAAAGGAAGTCAATTTGAAAATAAAAGCTTATTAAATGATTTTTATTAAAGACAAAATGGGCCCCACTTAAAGGCACAAATTTTAATGACATAAAGTAATTAATGAGGATTTTTTTAAATTATTAATTGAAGTGGTTATTCCAAGAAGGAAGTGTGTGGAAAATTCTAGAAAGAGAAAACCCTAACTACTTCAAGAAGTTTTGAGAACAAATTTTAAAAAGGAAAGAGAAGGCACCATCAAGGGGTTGGCAGTCAGAAGATCATAATAGAAAAGGTCAAGCCATTAGTATGCATCCAAGTCAATGATTAGCAAACATAGATCTCCATTTTTCTTGCTTCTTCTTCTTCTACACTATTTTCTCAAGGATTTATGCTTGTATTTCTAAAATGAGCATAAGGTTGAGATTTTTTAGTGTCTTTATTTTATTCTTCCAAGACTCTTTCTCTAAAAAGATCATGTATTATTTTACAGTCATCTATATGACTGATAAATGTAATCTAGGATTTTCTAATTGATTCATAGATATTTAGTCCTTGCATTTGGAAAGCTTCGTTTCTGAGCATTAGCCAATTGGTTTACTGAAATGCTTTGTATTGTTGAATATCTTTTATGAAACTCCACAAATAACTACTTCGGGGTTTAATTTCAATGATTTCTCAAACTCTGAGTTTATGAGCATGATATTTTTGAATTGCACCTATCATATTCTCTTATGTTTTGAATGCAATACTCTTTTAAAGTTCTTTGGAGTGATCAAGATCATTTCACTCTTTTTCTTGTGAGAAAATATGGATGCATCTTTAGCTTGTATGCATTTCAGAGGGTTGTAATAATGAAGCTGGGAATATATCTATTTTTATGTTGAAGTCTTTCTTCATATTTTTATTGTTAAGAATTTGTTTGGTCCATTCAAGAAAAAATATTGTTATCAAGAACCATTCCATATACAAATTAAAGAAATAAAGATTTGGGGTTCGTTGTTTATCATTCTCCCATTTGGAAATCCAATCCAAGAACAACAAGTTTTATCTTTTGGAAAATTACACAGGTGTACCACCTATTTAAAAATGTAGGGGGATTTTATCCTTGTGAGGTTTTTGTTTGGAACTTGACCGATTTGAACATCAACAAAACTGAAATATCAAATAGTAGGTAGATTTTTTGTAGGTATACAAACTGAAATATCAAACTGATATAATTTGTAATATAATTTCATGTAGGTAGATTCATATCTTATTATAAATATGAATTAAATATCCCTTAAATATTGTAGATAAACACTAAATATCACAACAAGCATCACATATAAGACAAGTATGAGTTAAAACAGAACCGATCTTCAATCAGTTCCTCATAATAGTAGGATCTTTACATGAGAGACATCACAGTTACAGTCTCCATAAAAAAACTGGGCAAAGTGTAATACAAATTCCGCACCTTTATTTTCTCCAAAGATTCCTCCTAAGGTATCTCCAACAAGCCTCTCCTTTCCTATCTCTCTACTTACAACCTTATATATTATTTTCCCTGTGGAGACCACCTCAACCCATAGGTCAGTTACATAAGTCGATTGTAAGTAAATTTACATGTATTCACAGGTGCCCAAGCCAATTTTTATAGCTCTGAGGTGATGATATTGATAGACTCGATTTACTCTTATTGTGCTTACTTGAGGCAGACTCCTCCTTGTTGTATCCATTTGGTCACCGCAATCGATACTCAGAAGAGTGTTTTATCCACTCACCAGCTTCACACTATGGGGTGGTACTGAAGTAGCTTATAGTGTGAATGGGTTCCAAACTTGGCAGTGCACCAAAGGGCCTGATGGAATATACAAAGTGCAGTATGCATATGGAGGGTGCGCTACTAGGCGAGAAGAGAGCAATGGAAGTGATGGTTAATGGTTGATGAAGTATTACATACTAGATTGAGGTAGAGTATTATGGTGGGGATGGGTAGGATTGATACAACCAGGTATATGTTCACCATGCGTTAGGGTATTTTTGTGAGGAAACTGTTGTGGTATCCTATACTTGGGTCAAACACCTTCAACGCCCATTTGGCCCGACCAATCTAGACGTGTTCCTTCTCGCAAAATGCTTTAATGTCTCTGATCTCCTTGTACTATCATAGTCCCTCATTAGTGTTGGCATCATCGATTCCTCCCCTCAAGATGTTCTCCTTTTCCTTTGGTCATCCCACTGCTACTAGAGAATCCCCCTTTCTCTGTCTTGGGGCCTCCTGTACCGTTGTTGATGTGGCATGGTTCTTCTTGACTGGTAGCACCATTAGTATAAGGGTGTAGTATTGTGACCTGATCTAATCTGGCCACCTGAATTCTTCCCAATTTCCACCCATGGTTGACATACTATGCTAGGTCTCAACTGACTAACACTAACACTCCTGGTCATTATATTGCACTAGTTGCTTGGTGCTATTCTCACTTCAAGAAGTTTATGTAGAAACAGATTGATGGAGGACCCTTATAATTTCATGGACTAGTGTCCCTTCGTTATACAAAGGGGTATAAACTCTAGGTGGCACTGGTTAGGATCAACCATCATATGATGTCATCGGTATGATTAAATAACTTTGCACTTGATATTCACTCATAGCATATCTAACAACACAACTTTTTTTCAGGTACTGTCCTTGTTGACCACATCATGCAAACTTCTTATAATCTCATTTTATTAATCCATTAATCCTTGTCCTTTCTAATACCTCTCATCTAGTCGAGTTGAATTGACATCTCGAGACAACTTGTTACACCTAAAAGGGCATAATAATCCCTCGAAAGGCATTTTTATCCCCCTTAGCTAGCCTAATTAATCCCTAAGAGCCAAACAAACCCATGAGATGAATACTTTGTTGATGTGGCAGTGCCACATGGGTGCCACGGTGGTATTCCATGAGGCGATGTTGGGTCACAATGGTGATGTCAGCATGGTGCCATCAACTGTCTTGCTCGAATACTGACGAGTTTCGCCATAGTTGAGTGGGTCAAGGAGCAAGTGGTTTTATTACAAATTGTCGAAATGGAGTCAGAAGTCTGACAAATATAGGACGTAGTCAGAAGTCTGACGAATGTTGGGGCACCAAGAAAAAAAAATATAACAAAATTTTAATATTTTCTTATTAATTTCCAATGATATAGTCAATTTTATCTGTACCATCCAAACTTCCTGTAGGAATTAAATACCATATGTAGTAGTGACATATATGCATTGGTCATCGTTCATATTTATTTTACACTCTTTAAGTAGAAGTCTAAGTGTTTTTGACTTAGATAAATAATATTCAATGCAATGGAAATCATTGAATATAAAGTCATTAACTAATTTTCATGTTGGTAGGTTTAAATAACATTGTGTTTACCAAATACGACTTCTAGCTTGTCCCAATCTTGAGTTTGAAGGGTCAGATCCTGTCATTGAGAGGGGGGGGAGGGGTGAATCAGTGACACAACAATTATATCAATTTTTCATTTATTAATGCAAACATAATTTTAACACAGTATTTTATTATGGAACCCAATTGGGAAAACTACAAACTCTTTTCTATTAACTGCAAAATTTGTTTTACATGTTACATAGAAGGAAGATGGACTTCCTTTTTTTTTTATCAGCACCCACTGGTCAGGATGCACCCACACCCTAGTTTACTAGCACCAACTGGTAGGAGGCTACGACCCCCTGTTTAGTCAGCTACAACTGACAAGGAAGCACAAAATCCCTCTGCAGGCACCAACCTGCCCTTGCACCACCCAACCACCCTTGATTTTCTGAATCTAGACAAGCTTTTGTATCAAGTCTTTTACTGCATCTCTCTCTTCTTCTCTAATTTAATATATTCTCTGATTTGGACTGCAGAGACACTCTTCTTCTCATCACTCTTCATCGTTTGTATATTCTTCAAAACGGTGTGAGAGTGACACACTGTGTCCCTTGGTTTTGAACCATCGTACCTCTGTGTTTAACTTAACCATACTCATTGATCATTATTTTTACTGTGAAGGCTTTTCCTAAATTGATCACATATGGATCAATTTCATCCTTTAAACTCAATCTTGAACTTCTGTTATTTTCACAAGAACCAAATTCTATGGAGGCACTTCCTTCAAACCATTACATGTGACCGAGTGTTTATAGAACCACGAGCTTATCAATTACATCGACGTATTATGTTGTCATTTAGATCTCCTATATCATATGACCAATGGTGATGACCAAATGTTACGTGAGACGAGTGCTAGGTGAGACGAGTGATTGAGCGCTTATCAATTAACCAGTCACAATTCAATATTCTGATGAGATGGACGGTTGACGAAATTTCACCCTTCGAAACTTCAGGCTTTCAACTTATCAAACCTTCGAATCAAATCAGACAGTTTATTTCACAGAAACAAATCAATGGTCAGATTTAATCCTTACACTCATCCTTTCATCGTTTAATCCGACGGCTAGGACTTAATCAAGCATCGAGATGGACGGTTGTCGGAACTTCACCCTTTGGGACTTCAGGATTTCAAATTTTCAAACTTACACTATCCTTCATGTTAGTACCCAAATTTACATTTGCTAAAATCCCAACATTGCTACTGGAAATTCCCACAACACCTCATCTCATTTTGAACTCCTCCACAATTGTCAAAATTTCCCAAAACCTCATATCTTCGCCCATTTTTTAAACTTTCAGATTATCTCGTACAAGTTTGAAAAAGCTCACGTTTGATTACCTTTGGCCTGGATCCTTTTTCCTTTCTTTTAACCTGCATGACAAAAATAAACAAACCATTAGCTTTCCTACTCCTCTACTTTGGTAAAGCTCTATATTTTTAAGAATATATAACTATGGGGTGTTTTGGTTTTGTTTAAGCCAAATTTGGATTTTATGGCCAAAAACTTGGCTCTCGGGTTTTATGCAAAATTGAAATTTTTATTTAAAAACTATCTCTGACCCAAAGGCCAATCCATACTACTTGTCAAACCTTATGAAGAAGTCAATTTCTAACATTCAATACCCGACCATATTCAACACATAAACCAACACACTCCCAATGCAAGATGTCAGGTGCTAAATGATTGTGCAAGTGTTGAAGAACTAAATGTAGCCACGATATATATGATGGTGTTCCCAATTTATCTCCCATTCCACAGTTTTCATGCATGGATGTGCAGAGGAGAGTGCACTACGAATTTCACAATGTGCTACCAAATCTCCTGGGCGCTATTGAATCTCCTGGGCGCTACTAAATCTCCTGGGTGCTATGAATTTCACAGTATGCTACCTCAGCTCCTGGGCACTGTGAATTTCATAGTGTGCTACCTAAGCTCCTGGGCGCTGTGAATTTCACAGTGCACTACCAAATCCAGATCGGTGCTACTGAAATTACAGGCCCGTTTGGAGGAGACACTACATAAGATCACTACCCAATGACGCTACCAACAAATGCACAGATTCAAGGAGTTCAAGTTATCATTCTGGTGAGTGGATGATGATGTGGAGAAGAGAAAGGATTATAGGTGGCAGCATGATCACAATGTTTAACCAATGGAGGATTCTTGGCAATGGAAAGGAGAAGTTTGATGCGTATTTAAAATGAAAATTAATAGACAGTTAGAAATCCCGATAGAAAGGGGCATGAATTTGCCAGCAAGTTGCTTTAGTTTTGAATGCATAGTGGGACGTTGTCAAAACTGCATCCAGATGATATCTACAAGCACCGAGTCATAAAGATAAGAGCCAGAGGGTTCCATGTTTTTGTAAATGTTAAATGTTACATCAACGCCAAATTTGTTCAAGCATTCGATACTGTCATGAATTCTTGTGAATACTGGATACATCATGCTACTTTATAGGATTTAGTTATTATTATCAGCTAGAATTAGTTGTTTGTAATTAATTTATGTTTATGACAATTAGTGGTCAGTTAGAAAGAGCTCGAATCTCTTGGGGAGGAATCGATATATGAAAACATATACATCATTTGAAATGGGGTGGGATTTGACAGACAGAAAAAGACCCGAGAGGTCTGGGTGATATTTCAAGATCCGTGAAGGAGCTAGAAAGGCATGAAAGTCTTTGATTTTAAGTTGCAGCCCTGTGTTGCTTTCTATGTAAAGATCTCAACTCACCATGAAGTCATATATCAGTTTGTTTTCTCTTTTCTAAATCATTTTCTCATCTTTCATCTTCTTGGATATGTATTGCTGCTATAGGTTATATGTCTGCAATTTCTGTGTTGAGAGGGTTATTGTATAGTATATGCCCTATCCCTTGCCACATGCTTATCTGAGTTTTGATTCAGTTTTAGAAAGGATCTCTGAAAGATGAGTTTTTCCTCTTGTTGTTAGATGTATTGAAGATCAGGATGCTCTTTGATCATTTTCAGTTTTGTTTATCTTATTTCTTCTTTCCATCTCTTCATAAGCATTACAACTGATCTTAGCTTTGTTGACCTAATTTGTTGCACATAAAATGTTAGGTCAGGATTACAGTTTGTTTTTGTTAGACTCCATGCCCAATGGCTTCATTGCCTTCTTGATTAATTTTACCACTCTCAAAGTTTCCTAAAACCCAAATTATCCAAATCAAGTCATTTTATTTTCAAGATGTGCTAGGCTTACACTTGAGCAATCCAAGAGCAAATTCTAGCACAAACATTTTTGGTGCCATTGTTGGGGACGGATTTGAGCAGATTGAAAAGCTCCCTGGGAAGAACGACACTACACAACTCCAACTTTAGATGGTGACTGAAGTTGGACACCTTCAAGACTGCACATTCACCATGGCAACTCCATTGTTCAGAATCTGTTGGTGACTCCACTGGAATGAGACCAATTAAATGGCTATGAAGGCTATCCTGGCCAGGAGGTTTGCCCCACTCGATTTCTCATATATAGAGGATTATTTTCATCCTATGCCTCTTATTGATGAATGGCAAGATCTGCTACCCAAATTTTATGAAGGTAAGGATGACAACCCTGTTGAGCATGTTCATGAATTTCATAATTTGATGCAACAGCTTGACATCCATCATGAAGATATATTGATGAAAATGTTCATGTATTCATTGGATGGGGATGCATGTAAATGGTATTTCTCGTTACCCCCTTCCAGCATTTCATCGTTGAAGGATTTCCACAAAGTATTCAATGAACACTGCAAAAGGTTTTATCCCTCTGAAAGTATTTGTCATAACTATTGTGAGGGATATGTAGAATGTGCTCAAGATTTGTTAAATTTCCTTAATGAATATAAAGATGAAAACGATTGTATTCACTGTCCAAATGAAGATATGAATGAACCTCTTTCTCTTTCTTATTCCAGAGAAGAAAGTCTCCCAAATATCAGTAATGATTGTACTAATGATTGCATGGATTCAATTGCATTATATCCTATACCTTATGCAACTGATGTCTTTGATTCAAAAGAAGAACCAATTGTAGAAGAGGATCTTTCTCTTTTCCTACAAGAGGTTTCCCATGATATCTTTTCACCTGAGATTGAAGAGAGAGATCGGGGGATTGTTCATTTTTCTGTGCAAGACCAAGAATCCTTGGGCTCACCTATCTTTGATGAATACTCTGATGAAGAAGAGTAGATTCATTTTGTTGATTTGAGGAGCAACCAACCGATTTATGACAGTTATGAATCTGATTATGATGGAGAACAATATTGTGAAAAAATCAGCTATCAGGAAACCGTTGAAGACATTCAATAGTCATCTCTACAAATCAGTGAGCCCTCATGCACTATATTTGAACCTGGATCAGCAGACAACAACAAACAATCTATCATCAACAATGAAGTTAGTTTGTAGCTATGTTCATATTTGCAGGCAGTTGTAGGTGGTAGCCATGATCAATAGGAGGATATGAATAAATCTTTTGATGTTCAACTAAAATAGCAGGAAGAGGTATTCCTTTTCAGTTTTATTGATCCGTTTGTTGATTATTGGATATTTTAGAAGCTTAGATGTCAGAACACTTTTGTCAAATGAAGGTTGGTTGTTCTATTCTTTTGAATTCCATATCAATAATCTATGGGTTACTGCATTCATCATTGTCGTATCAAGGATTTCACCAGCTAATCAGATGCTTGTATGGTTTCATTGGAAGCACGATCTTACTTGATCAAGAAGCAACACACTTGATTAGAGTAGGAGTAGGAATAAATAAGCTCGTTTTTTAGCATTTCCTTTCTGTCAGTTTGCAGTAGTTATTTTTTAGTTTCAAATAAGGAGCAGAGATGATATCAAGCTTGTTGGTTTCTTGGACAGAGATGAAGATGGATAAGGCTATTGTTCTGTAGGTTCTTGGCAGCTCGCGGGGAGCATGCCATCCCCCGTGGAGCCAATGTTAGTACCCAAATTTACATTTGCTAAAATCCCAACATTGCTACTAGAAATTCCTGCAACACCTCATCTCATTTTGAACTCCTTCTCCACAATTGTCAAAATTTCCCAAAACCTCATATCTTTGCCCATTTTTTAAACTTTTAGATTATCTCGTACAAGTTTGAAAGCTCACGTTTGATTACCTTTGGCCTGGATCCTTTTGCCTTTCTTTTAACCTGCATGACAAAAATAAACAAACCATTAGCTTTCCTACTCCTCAACTTTGATAAAGCTCTATATTTTTAAGAATATATAACTATGGGGTGTTTTGGTTTTGTTTAAGCCAAATTTGGCTTTTATGGCCAAAACCTTGGCTCTTGGGTTTTATGCAAAATTGAAATTTTTATTTAAAAAATATCTCTGACCCGAAGGCCAATCCATACAGTTTGTCAAACCTTATGCAGAAGTCAATTTCTAACATTCAATACCTGACCATATTCAACACATAAACCAACACACTCTCAATGCAAGATGCCAGGTGCTAAATGATTGTGCAAGTGTTGAAGAATTAAATGTAGCCATGATATATATGATGGTGTTCCCAATTTCTCTCCCGTTCCACTGTTTTCATGCATGGATGTGAAAAGGAGAGTGTGCTACGAATTTCACAGTGCGCTGCCAAATCTCATGGGCGCTACTAAATCTCCTGGGCACTGTGAATTTCATAGTGCGCTACTTAAGCTCCTGGGCACTGTGAATTTCATGGTGCGCTACCAAATCCGTATCGGTGCTACCGAAATTGCGGGCCCGTTTGGAGGAGATGCTACATAAGCTCACTACCTAATGGCGCTACCAACAAAAGCCCAGATTCAAGGAGTTTGAGTTATCATTCTGGTGAGTGGCTGATGATGTGGAGAAGAGCAAGGATTATAGGTGGCAGCACGATGACAACGTTTAACCATTGGAGGACGCTTAACAATGGAAAGGAGAAGTTTGATGCATATTTAAAATGAAAATTAATAGATAGTTAGAAATCCCGATAGAAAGGAGCATGAAATTGCCAGCAAGTTGCTTCAGTTTTGAATGCACAGTGGCACATTGTCAAAACCGCATCCAGCTGCTATCTGCAAGCACTGAGTCATCAAGATAAGAGCCACGTGGTTGCATGTTGTTGTACATGTTAAATGTTACATCAACACTAGGTTTGTTCAAGCATTCAATACTGTCATGAATTCTTGTGAATACTAGAGACATAATGATACTTTATAGGATTTAGTTATTGTTATCAGCTAGAATTAGTTGTTTGTAATTAATTTATGTTTATGACAGTTAGTGGTCAGTTAGAAATAGCTCAACTCTTGTGGGGAGGAATCGATATATGAAAACAGATACATCATTTGAAATGGGGGGGATTTGAGAGACAGAAAAAGACCCGAGAGTTCTGGGTGATATTTCAAGATCCATGAAGGAGCTAGAAAGGCATGAAAGTCTCTGATTTAAAGTTGCAGACCTGTGTTGCTTTCTATGTAAATATCCCAGCTGACCATGAAGTTATATATCAGTTTGTTTTCTCTTTTCTAAATCATTTTCTCATCTTTCATCTTCTTGGATATGTGTTGTTGCTATAGGTTATATGTCTGCAATTTTTGTGTTGAGAGGGTTATTGTATAGGATATGCCCTATCCCTTGCCATAGGCTTATCTAAGTTTTGATTCAGTTTTAGAAAGGATCTCTGAAAACTAAGTTTTTCCTCTTGCTGTTAGATGTATTGAAGATCACGATGTGCTTTGATCATTTTCAGTTTTGTTTCTCTTATTTCTTCTTTCCATCTCTTTATAAGCATTATAAATGATCTTAGCTTTGTTGACCTGATTTGCTATATATAAAATGTTAGGTTGGGATTACAGTTTGTTTTTGTTGGAATCCATGCCAAATGGATTCATTGCCTTCTTGATTGATTTTACCACACTCAAAGTTTCCTAAAACCCAAATTATCCAAATCAAGTCATTTTATTTTCAAGATGTGCTAGGCTTGCACTTGGGCAGTCCAAGAGAAACTTCTAGCGCTAACATTTCCACTGTACTATGATCAATGGTTGAGAATACACCCGAAGTGATCTTTTATATCAGACGACTCATGTCCTCGTTGACGTGGTCTGCCACACGTCCTTTGCTGATGTGGTCTACCACATGTCCTTTGTTGACGTGGTCCACCATATGTCCTTGCGAACGAGGTATACTGACGTAATATACCATATGTCTTTGCTAACATGGTTTTCCACTGTGTTCTATCACATGTCCTCTTGAATTAGATGGCTGAGGCTTACTTCGGATGATCTGATGATCGAGAATTTATTTTGGCTCTCTGGGTCTCCAGGATTAAGGAATTTCACATCTCAAACTTTCTGGAGTGTAACCTCCTCTCATCTTTAGACCCGAAGTGAAAGATGTTCATTCGATCAGGATCTTGGATCAATGGCTTGATCTGTCTATGGTGTTTCTCTTCTATCTTATCTTGTCCTTCCAATTAGAATGATCCAACGAATGACGGGAATTCGCATAAATGAGATCTCATATCTTACCGCACTTATCCTATCCTTCCACTTAAAGTGATCTGACGGTTGTGAAGATTCTCGAAGAATATCAACGATCAAGGATGGTTACAGAACCACAAATTGCGAGTGATTTAACTCGTCACCAAAACTCTACAATTTGAAGTTGTGCATTGTTGTTGAGTCAACCACAATTGTCGATCTTCGAAGCTATAAGATCAGGTGGTCCTGAATAATTGCGGGATTGGAACTAGCACGATATTTAATTCTCCTTTCAATCTCCACAATTTATGCCTGTCGTTGATCTTTTTATTGTGCATCTGATGCTCACAACTCAATCCGACTTAATCTAATCGCTTGTTGGATCAACCACAGTCATCGATATCTAAGTCTGTGAGATCTGATGATCTAGACCAATTACGGGATTGGAACTAGCGAGTCATTTAATTCTCCTTCTGATCCCCGCAATCCATCCCTGTCGTTGATTTGTCTTGCATATCCAACGATCATGATCCTCCAACGATCTTCAAGCCCACGGTCACTGATATGACTGACGTCCGTAATATTTAGACGATCAACACAGTCAATTTATTGATCGGATGGTTGCTGAGGCTTCTCACTCTGATCGGACGGCTGCTGATATTTCTCACCTTGAGCATATGCTTTTCCTTCTGAGCTTTGATCTATGCATTTTCTAACCCTCCTGAGATTTTATCATAGGAATATTGTCGATCCTATCATGATCAACAATAATCACGAATTGCTTCAGCCTTAAGGTGATGTTCTTCTATCAATTCTTAATATACTTTTCTTCCTAAGATTAACCTTGTTTCTATGCTTATTATGACTGTTGACATCAATGACAACACATGAATGACAATATGTCCAACAATATCCCCCTTTGTCATTGAGGGCAACATACTAACTTCATACACAAACTCCCCCTGTGATGTTGCATCTCTCCTCTGAAGTTACTCTCCCCCTTTGACATCAATGACAAAGGGTTTCTTCTCCTATGATTTGTCTGTCTAAATACTTCTTATCAGAGTCTTGACCATTGGTAACTCCTCCTGCAATCACACTTTTCCTGTCATAACTGAATGACTCCTTCTGATGTTGATTTCTATCTCCCCCTGAATAGGTGCTAATTGATGCATTATTTTCTTGAGATATTTAGGTTGGAAGAAAGATTACTCCCAATTTTTTCCTGAGATATTCAAATACATCTATGTTTAAGGGTTTTTTGAAAATATCTGCGACATGTTATTGTGTTGGAATAGATTCCAATTTAATGTTCTTATTTTCAGCCTGATCTCTTAGATAGCGGTACTTTATGGGAATGCATTTTTATTTTGAGTGATAGACAAGGTTCTTAGAGCGACTTATAGTGTTTGTATTATCACAATGGATAATAATAGGTTCTTCAAATATTATTTTGATGTCTTGTAGGGTTTTTTTCATCCATTCCACTTGTGTGCAACATTCTGCAACATTCTGGAAGTAAAGGTAGTCTTGTCCTAGTCCTCGAGTGCTATGAGAATCTGATTGTACCCGTTGTACCCATCTAGAAAGGAAAAATACTTCTTTCCAGACAAGGTATATATAAATTTGTCAATGAAAGGGAGAGGAAAGTAATCTTTCAAAGTGGCTTTGTTCAGTTCCCGAAAATCAACACAAATTATCCATTTCCCGGTCACTTTCTTTGGGACCACTACAAGCTGGGATACCCACTTACTATCAGATATGGGATAAATGAATCTGACATTTAACAACTTTTGGATCTCCTCCTTGACTATATACTTAAGTGATGGGTTCATCCTTCTATGGGGTTGCCTAATAGGTGTTCCTTCCCCCTTGGTATATATGTGATGGATGCATGTGTCAGGGTGTATACCCTTCATGTCAGTGTATTCCCAGGAAAATGCTCTTGATTGTTCTTTAAGGATATCTACTAACTATTTATGTTGTTTTGCATCTAGCCCGGAGTTTATATGTAAAAAATTTCCTGGAATAATCCCGTAGGGCATAGTGTAAGACATGACAGACTCATCTATCTGGTAAATAAAATATGTCGAAGAAAAAATGGATGGGTCTAATTGTT
Source organism: Picea engelmannii (assembly GCA_009831015.1). Taxonomy (NCBI): domain Eukaryota; kingdom Viridiplantae; phylum Streptophyta; class Pinopsida; order Pinales; family Pinaceae; genus Picea; species Picea engelmannii. The sequence continues at coordinate 207,781 of ML804199.1, read as the reverse complement.
ATTGAAATTATTTCCCAAACATGTACTCAAATTGGGGAAAAGACTGTGGAAAATCCACACATGTGATAGAAAAAATGAACTAGTTTAGCACATTTTCCGTTGTGTGCTCCTGAAGTGCCCTTGCATGGTCACTTGGCAATACAGGTTCTTCCAAGTCCTCATTCTCGTATGGACATTCAAGCCACCATAGATTCTCCATAATAGGCTGAGCTGGAGGGTAAATGGTGAGCTTTTGGATAGAGAGACCATTTGAGATGGTCATTTCCCCTTCTTTACAACCAATAAATGCATTGGCTGTGGCTAGCCAAGGTATTCCCAAAATGACGGGATGGCCTTTGGCAAGATACTTTGAGTGAATGACAAGAAAATCTACTGGGTACTCCCATGAGACTAAAGTAACCATGATATCATCTAAAATTCCTTCAGGTATAACCCTACTCTTATCTGCTAATTCCAAAATGGTTGGGGTAGGCTGAAGAAGAGGTTGTAACTATAATTGTTCCAAAGTAGTAGCGGTCATAACATTGATGGCTTCCCCTAGGTCTATGAGAGTGTTTCCAATGGAGACCTCATTAATGTTTATGGTTACTACGGGGTTTCATGGGTTCCCATATTTTGCTAGTATTGGCTTCTCTGATATGTACTCAGAAAGTCCTCCTACCAAATGTACTATAGGAGGGTCCTTTTGCTTCCTACCTGGCTTCTTAATACACAATTATTTAACTACCTTACTATAGATTGGAATGTATTTAATGGCTTGAAGTAGGATAATTTTGACACAAATATTTTTCAATTCATTCAAAATGTCAAATTCCGGTCGGGTGGTAGGTTTCTTGATTACCAATCGGTCTGGATAAGGAGGGACCTTCGAAATTTGTGAAGGTTCATTTTGGGGAAGCTTGGGTTCTTTATTCTTCAGAATAATAACATCTTCCCACCTAGTGTCATCCATGGGTTCTTTGGTGGTTTCGTCTTCTTCTTCTTCCTGGATGAACACTGAAGGTCTCTGCCTATCTAGAAATTTTCTCGATCTTAGTTGAATTTCATGTAATGGAACATGAGTAATAACATATGTTTTGAAGGCCTGCATCTCAACATTATGAAGAGGTTGAGGGGGCTTATTATTGGGATTCATAACTGGCTGTGCTAGTAATAGTGTCAGTCTCGGGGAGCTTTCATTTTGATATTGTAGCAGTTGTTGTTATGGAATAGGAGGTAAAGGTGGTGGAACAAATCCTGGAAGAAGATGTGGAGTGTTTGATGGGAACTAAGGATAAGGATGGTTGGACATAGGGATAGGTGGAGCTTGAGGGTTTCCTTGATTGTGTCCTCCTCTCCATCCTTGAAGCCAAGGATGTTGGTACTGGGTAGACCAATTTTGCCAACCTGGTGGGTTCCACTATTGTTGTTGTTGATAATAGGGAGGAACTTGGGATTGTAGATCTAGGTATGTGGGATGGTTCCTAGGCTAGCATGGCCTCCTAGGTGCATAAGAAGAATCCCCATGATCTCCACTCCTATAGATGGCTAATAAACCGGGCAAGGATGGACATTTCTCAGTTGAATGGTATTTTGTACAGAAGCCACAAACTGAAATGTTATCTAATGGGCATTCCCTTAAGGAATGCTTCCTCCTGCATCTTGGGAAATATATGCTCATTGTTTCATTTTCCTCCTCCTGTTTCTTTTTTATTTTAAGGGTGTCCAACTGGGAACCTATTGTGCTTAAGATGTTTTTCTTTAAGTTTTCTAAAAGTTTCCCTATCTCTGCTCTTGTGCTACCACCTGAACTAACTGGTTTTAAGCTTCTATTGTAAGGGTCCCAAACATTCTTTCATGTTTTGGCTCTACTCCTTGAGTAATTTTTACACATTTCACATATTTCAACAAATGGTTTATGAGAGATGTCACCTGATGCCATTAGGTTAAGCATCTTTAGATATTATTCTAAAATTCCCTGAAGGAAAAGAGCCCTAATTGCATCCTCTGGGAGGGCATGGTATTTTGACTTCTGGGAGATATAACCAAATATTTCCATATAATATTCAAGGGTCTCGTCTTCTAACTGTTGGATTTTAAAGATGTCATTAAGAGACTCTTTGGTCTTGTAGTAGTCTTGGTACTTAAGAAAGATGTCTTTCATGGCTTCCCAAGACCTAATACTGGATTCTCCCAACCCCATGAACCATCTTAGTGGAGAGTCTTTGAGGGTGGTAGGAAAGAGTTTTAGTTTTTGGGCATCTTGTACATAGTTGTAGCTACTACACAAGATGTCAAATTAAAATAGGAAGGTGTCTGGATCTTCACTGTTTTTACCATAAAAGGTAGGCAGTGTTGAGAGAGGAATATTCTTCATGTTGACATTGGGAGTGGTGTCCAAAATTGGAAACCTGAAGGTAGTTTCGGTTTGGTTTCCAGTTTCTTTAATCCCCATGTCTTACATTGTTATGGTCCTCATGTTCATCCATATTGGCATGGTTTCTAAAAAGAGAGTACCTAGGTGATTTTATCTTTGAAGAGAACAAGATTTTCCTTTGATGGAAAGGTCTTCCTATGGATTGGATGTCTTGGACTCTACTCGAGTCGGTTGAGATTATTGGTGCCAAATTTTTTGTGTTAGTTTGAGAGATAATTACATTGGCTGAACTACCAAACAAAAGATTCACCTGTTCAGGATCTATGATATCTTCAAAATTAGGGTCTCCTGGTGGTGGTGTAAAAGAAAAAGTTGTATTGTTTGGTTCTGTGGAAGGTTCAAGTGGTATTGCCTCCTGTCCCAATATGATTGATGCTTCAATTTCTTGTTCTATAGTGCTCTCTGTGTTAGTCTTCTCGGAGACTATTTTAGCTCTTTGGGTTGAGCTAGCTCCTGTTTTTCGATATCGATCTGTGGATTTTATAAGAAGAACGTTCCTTCCCCCAAAGAGATCAGAAGGAACCTTGGTTAAAAGGTATGATTTAGATTTAATGTATCTACCTTGTGAATCTCTAGGTCTATTCATGAAAGAAAACAAAAACAAAAAGGAAAACTACCATTGGGTTTGGGGGAACCTACTATAGTAGATGCGTAGGTTCTTACCTCTCGTCTTAAAGCTCCCCCGCCACCAATCTAATGTTAAGGTATAATAATTATCTATTTCCTAACTACTTCTTACCTTGAGACAACTCCTTGACAATGACGCCAAAAATGATGGGTGTTCTATATGCACTAAAAACACACTAAAAACCCTCAATTAAATTGTCAACCCGGGGTAAGTAAACTTAGAGTTGTAGCAAAATATATGCCAAAAGTAGAAGGGCTGGTAGGAGTATAGTCTAACTAAGGAAGTGGCTATTCTAACAGCTAATCTATTCAAGCAAACCTATCTAATGAGAAAACCCTACTAAGCAAATTAAAACTATGTAACCTAAGTACTTTTGGGCCAAGGATCGATGGATAGTTCTAAGAAAGCAAGTAAAAACCCTACTTGAAGCAAACTAGTTCATAACAATAAGAAAAATCAACTATTTAAGCATAATAAACAAATGACAAAAGCAAACTTCTTTAACTTGCCAACCTATATTCAATGAGTAACTACCCTATGAAAGCAAATAAATAAACAAGCAAGCAAAGACACCTAACTAACCTACTAAAGCAAGTAAACAAGTAAGCAAAGACAATTATCTAACCTACTAAAGTAACAGACAAGTAAGCAAAGACAACTAACTAACCTATTAAAGAAAATAAACAACTAACTACTGCAAGCAATCAAATTAAAACTTCTCATTGAACAACTATCTAGCCTAAGAGGCAAGTGGACTAAATTCTTAATTCAAAACTATTTCTAATTCATGAAATGAAATATATTTAATTGAAAGAAAGAAGGATTAACAACTAATCTTGAACCTATGATAAGAAAGATACTATCTGATCTATCAAAGAAAAGACTATCTTATTCTACAACAACAATAAAACTATCTTCTAGACTATGAAAGCAAGAAACTATATCTTCTGATCTACAAAAACAAGAAACTATCTTTTGATCTATGAAAACAAGAAACTATCTTTTAACCCATGAAAAACTCAAATATAGTGCTGGTGGTTGTGTGAATGTCTTCGATGTCTGATAATATCTCGATGGCACTTGACAACAAAGGACAATTCAAGAGGTATAAGTTCAACACTAATCTCAATAGCAAAGTGAAAGGTATGGATTAAACAATCCAATAAAAATTTAGCCATTATAGAAACAATGTTAAATACCCTGCATATTCATATATTAACCATCAACAACATAACAAGATCATCATTGTACTTCTATACTATGTAAGCAAAATTCATACTTAAACTAAACTATTAACTAAGAAATACAATTGCAATTTAACTCTAGGAAAGAAATTACATAAAATGAAACTATGCTATATTTATTCTAACAATTCAAACTGCAATAAGAAAATGCTTAAGAACAGAAATTAAAACATGGCTTTAAAGAGTAAACTAATAACTACATTAACCAACGACTAATTAAGCAAGATATACATAAAAAATGAGATAAGCAAGCTATAATTAAAATTGAAATTAACTCTATCCATCCATCAAATCCTTGTCAAAGAAAACCCAAATTAAAACTCTGTTCTATTCTATTTAAAACTCTATTTTAAATTTAACTCTAAAATCATAAATGAAAATGTAATCTAATATCTAATTGCACATGGGGTTAGTATAGGGATTTGAAAATCCATTCCTAACTACAAGATCAATGCATGCTAACACAATCCATCATACTAGCCTGCAAAAGAGAGTCAAAGCAATTAAACTATAACAACAAACTAATTAACAAAATGATAATGCATGTACAGGAAAATAAAGAGAACAACTAAACTATAAAATGCATAAATAACATAAATAACAGTTACCAGACTGCTAGTGGGCCCCCCAGCAAGTCGTGGTCACTTCCTAAAAGCACAACATGAACTCAGCAGGTCGAATTCATCATAAAAACTCAAAAAGTAGTTCTTGTATAATTTGGCAATGTAAAATAGCAAAACATAGTAAAATCATATTTCTATCTATCACACTGATGTTTCTACTGCTTAACAACTATCTCACCAACTCAGTGGTATTTATAATGTTTACAAACCAAGTGGTCGACCACAGGAGGGTCGAACCACTTCTAAATTCGGCAATTTGCATTAAATGATGCCCTAACTGCTAAAACAGAGCGAGCCAATAATCACTCAGCTGAACAACCAAAACTGAGTTGTCGGGATCTCAGTAGTTGGAGGGGGCAAGCATGAACAAAACACATGTTTCCGATTCACCCATCACTGGCCGACAATACCATAACCGCCAAGTCGCCCTCCGTTTTTGTGCAATATGCAGTGTTGGACAGAGTGTCGGATCGGGTACCAGAATGAGTGTTGAAAAGAGTGTCAAAAATAGAAACGTGGTGTGTTTTTTCCCTGTAACACCAGAAAAATGTGAATTAGCTCTTGGTAATCATAAAACATGATGAATTATACCCAATAATGACATTAAACGTGAATCACACGTACCTGGTGGAGATCATACCGTTTTAAAATAAAATTCTTCAAAGAGCTCATTCAAAATATGAAAAACACATATGTACATGTGGCAAAAGTGTATAATAACCATCATAAAAGTGATCATATATCGGGCCCAACAACAGTGTCTACACATAACATTTGAGGGTTTTATGATCTTTGGCAAGTTTGTTACTAGACCAAGATTGCTAGCTTTCACTAGATTGTCAAAGTTAATATGCCCCAACCTTCTATGCCATAGCCAACTTTCATCTATTAAATTTACATGACACTCCTCATTAAATTTTGCATCTAGTATATATACATTTTCAGGAGTTCTAGGAGCAGTACCAACTAATTTTCATGTGTCTTCTCTCCTAATCTCACATTTTTGGGAGTCAAAGATGCAGAAGTGCCCTTGATCACAGGTTTGGCTGACACTTAATAAAATAGGCTTCAGTTTTTCGACAAGTAGCACATTTATGGTTGTCTTATACCAAGCGTACAGTGCCTTTCCCAAGTATGTCACTTGAAGCATTATCACCAAATGTAACTTTACCCTTTTGTTTCTTTAAGTCTAAAAACTTGTCCTTGTTACCTGTCATATGTTTTGAGCACCCACTGTCAACATACCAGCGATCCTTTTTATCTTGAGCTTTTAGGGAAATAAGACATTCCTTTTTTGATGTTTTTTCTCTCCAAAGTTTCTTTTTCTCTCTAATGAACTTTGGTTGTTCTGAGACTTCCATTAATCTGCAATTAATGGCCTTATGTCCATAGTTATGAAATCTGAAGCATTGTAGGTCCCCTTCTTGTAGAGGTGCAAAGGAGTTATAGTTTCTTCTTTTAACTTGATTTATTGCTTGGTTATCCTTAAGGATATAGTTCTTAACCTTCAAATTTTTCCTTTTATATGCTCTACAATTTATAGTTTTGTGTCCAAAATTAGAGCATGCAAAGAAATAACCAAGGAAAATGCAAGGATACATGTTTTAATAAAACTTGTTTGGTATTGTCTTGTCTTCCTTCCTGATGGGTGGAAGTAATCCTTTGGATTTATGATCATTACTTATATTCTCTTCATTTTTCTTCTTGAATGTACTGAGGAGAGCATCTGCATAATATTTTGAGTTAACTTGGCTTTCCTTTTGAGAATAACCTATTCCATTTTTATTACCCAAATATTTTTGCGTGGTGATAATCTTATCTAATATTTTAAAGCTATTTTCATATCTTGTTTGAGTGACTTTTGCATCCAGTTCTTTTCTTAGGTGAACTATTTCTGCCTCCATTCTTTCACAGGTTATTTGTTTTTCTTTAAGAGAGTTTTCCAAACTTTCTTCGATCTTATTTGCTTCTAGGATTTATTTTTTCAAGTTGCTCATGAGTTTTTCCATCTCCTTTTATTCTTGTTCATGTTTTTTCCGTTTGTTCAACTACACAACTTTTCAGTCGTCTATATCTGGTTTTGTATTTTCTTAATTCATCCAAGGCACTAAGAAGTTATTCTTCCATATTAACTTTTGCTTCATCTTCTAACTCTTTCTCATGTTTAATTTTTTCTATCTCATTAGATTCTTCAATACCTAAGAAAAGGACTTCATCATCATCAGATTCATCATTGTCACTAGACTCTGACGAACTGTTGCTTTCTTCTTTTGAGTAATTTTTTTTTCCCTTTGTAAAACTTTTTCTTGTAGTTGGGTTTTTCTTTCTTCTTGTATTCTTTGAATTTGTTTTCTTCATCTTCGGGGTCCTCTTTGGGAATGGGACACTTGCCTGCAAAATGACCAACCTTGCCACAGTTAAAACATTTGAAAGGGAGCTTGCCTTTGTACCTCCTTGATCCTTTCTGAAGTTTTTTAATGAAATTTGCTTCTTCCATATAAGATTCTTCACGATGGATGAATTGAGGTTTTTGCTTCTGATTCATATTTGTCTTAGATTCTTTGAAAATTGTTTCATCTTTTGTTGATTTATCATTCCCTGTTCTCATTTCATATGCTGTAAAAATTCCATGGAGATGATCAACTGTGAGTGTGTCTAGATCAAATCTATCTTCAATTGAAGAAATATTTGCATCATATTTCATAGGTAATGATCTTTGTATTTTTTTCACAATGGGTTTATCTGTAATCTCTTCTCCTGCCACTCTAATTGAGTTAACCACTTCATCTACCCTATGAAACTACTCAACAATATTTTCTTCTTCTTTCATTTTCAGATTTTCAAACTGAGCTATATAGGTCTATAGTTTGGCTTCCTTGACTTTGTCATCTCCTTCATATACAACCTCCAACTTGTCCCAGATTTCTTTGGATGATTTGAAATGCATAACCTTCACACATATAGAATTAGTCAACCTTGCTAGAATTCCATTAACTACTCTTGAGTTGTCATTACAGATTTTCTTTCTTGCAACATATTTGGGTGGAGTAGTTGGTGCAGTGTAACCATCTACAACAGATTTCCAGATATCAAAACCAAGAACCAACATGAAGTTTTTCATTCTTATTTTCCACAGAGCATAGCCTCCTCCATTGAACAACAATGCTTTGTTGTTGGACATTCCCTCTTGTTGATCCATCTTCAGGATCTACCTTCAAGTTTGTTAGACTATGATGAAGGAACCCGCTCTGATACCAATTGAAGGATCAAATCATGTCACTGAGAAGGGGGGGGGGTGAATTAGTGACACAACAATTATATCAAATTTTCATTTATTAATGCAAATAGAATTTTAACACAGTATTTTATCATGGAACCCAATTGGGAAAAACAAAAACTCTTTTCTATTAACTGCAAAATTTGTTTTACATGTTATATAGAAGGAAGATGTACTTCCTTTTTTTTTATCAGCACCAACTAATCAGGATGCACCCACACCCTAGTTTACCATCACCAACTAGTAGGAGGCTATGACCCCCTGTTTAGTCAACTACAACTGACAAGGAAGCACCAACTCCCTCTGCAGGCACCAACCTGCCCTTGCACCACCCAACCACCCTTGATTTTATGAATCTGAACAAGCTTTTGTATCAAGTCTTTTACTGCATCTATCTCTACTTCTCTGATTTGGACTAAAGAGACACTCTTCTTCTCATCACTCTTCCTCGTTTATATATTCTTCAAAACGGTGTGAGAGTGACACACTGTGTCCCTTGGTTTTTAACCATCATACCTCTTTGTTTAACTTAACCATAATCATTGATTATTATTTTTACTGTGAAGGATTTTCGTAAATTGATCACATATGGATCAATTTCATCCTTTAAACTCGATCTCGAACTTTTTTTATTTTCACAGGAACTAAATTCTACGGAGGCGCTTCCTTCAATCCATTACATGTGACCTAGCGTTTACATAACCATGGGCTTATCAATTACAACAACATATTCTGTTGTCATTTAGATCTCCTATATCATATGACCAACAATGGTGACCAAACACTAGGTGAGACAAGCACTTGAGCGCTTATCAATTCAACGGTCACGATTCAATCTTTTGATGAGATGGACGGATGATGGAATTTCTCCCTTCGAAACTTCGGGATTTCAACTTCTCAAACCTTTGAATCAGATCGAACGATTTATTTCATGGAAACAAAACAATGGTCAGATTTGATCCTTACACTCATTGTTTCATCGTTTAATCCAATGGCTAGGACTTAATCAAGCATCAAGATGGATGATTGTCGAAACTTCGCCCTTCAGGACTTCGAGATTTCAACTTTTAAAACTTACACTATCCTTCCACTGTACTATTAATAATTCAACCAAGTATTATTAATAACCTAATTAACTCATTTACTAAGCGCTAAAATTGAATTTTTAGTTTTAGAAAAAATTTAGTTTTAAAAAATTGACATTACAACTAGCCGACCTAATCACAAATCTCAAAACTGTCCTGCATCTACTATTAATTGACGAAGATCAGCAAGCTTTGTAACTGACGATTAGTCCTGATGATGAATCCCGATTCGGATTCAAAACGTCGATGACAAAAATGACACCAACTGTGGATTATCCGGCAATTAATCTCGAAACTACTCACCACAGAAATCTGAAAACAACAATATCTACAATCTTATTCATTGGGTGTGTGAGATGGCTATGAAATGACCATTTATATCTTATTTCCAATGACATCGGATTAAAAATAAAAAATAAAATGGTTCCGTCATTGTCATTTTTATTTAATGTTATTCAATTTTGTTTTTTTGGAGCGTCAACATCAAGGGTCGGGCAGTGAGTGTGGGCATGGTCACAGCCTACCATTATCCATGAATCCTACATGTTTTTGTTTATGCATGGAGGATAATTCAAGACATCGGTTGTTGTTATCCAACTATTATGTATACAAACTCCTATCGACTTGTGAACCTAAGAAAACATGTTGGGAATCGATGAGTAAACCTCTCCATAATATATTGTGTGCACCCATCATTTTCTCAATGAACTATACATAGCTTGAAAATATAAATGACACCCTTGGGCCTCTTTGATCTGCAAGAAATATGGAATCAAACTCTCTCTTTTTCACATTGCCTAACCCTGTCAATTTGATTGAAAACAAAGACCATGTATTTTTGGGGGAGCATCTGATTTGAGGTTGCACTTTATAATTCTACTTTTACATAAAAAATATTTTTGCTAACTCTATCTAAGTACAGAACCATCTTCTCTATCAAGAAAATATAAAAGTACTTGGATAACATAATGGAAATTGAATGGT
>ML804199.1:183269-197432 GCA_009831015.1 Picea engelmannii | reverse complement strand
TATATATATATTATTTTTTTTCAGTATTTCATTTTTTATATTTTGTCTAGAAATATTATAATAAAAAATGGGATTATAATATTGAATGGCAGATAATTTAATGTAAATTGTTGTAAATAATGAGATTTCCCAAATAATCGAAATATGCTTCCAAAGGTTTTTAGTGGTTTGATTATCTGCTTCGACACATATCTAATTAACTCTAGTTATTTGGAAACCTTGTGGCTTCCCTAGGATCCGATCTGCCCACCCTTGGAGCCTTATATTAGGAGCTCTGGGCTCGTAGGTAGTATTGTTTTAGCAAAAAAGAGCCTACTCATATTGGAAAATCTATTCTAAATTTATCTTATTAGTCTCCATAGTGATATTCTAATCAGTTTAAAGTGAAATTAATTGCTTTTCAATTTGTTTAAATGTAAATAAACCTCCTATACTTCACATATTTACTAACTTTTGATGAAATTTATGTGAATGAGAAGAGTGTGAGGCCATATGTGATCTGTATGGAAATACCATCTTAGATGATAATAAAATATTATTAATTATCTAGTTGTGCTATGAGCTTGATGCCATCCTTATAGATGGATGTCCTTCGAATATGTTAAACATTAGGTGGACCCATTAGCTCATTGAAACTTAGTCTGCTCTAAGAGATTGAATGTTTGACTTCTGCGTGCTCTACCTATGATCCAGAAGGATCTAAGGAATGCTCACAGAATTCCAGGAGGATCTGGAATGCTCACAGAGATCCCAAGGGATCCATAAATGCTCAAAATTTGACCATCTCAAATTGTCTTGAAAAAAACATGAATGTGTAGATCTCATTGTGATCTTTCCAACGATGCAAATGACACCTCAAATGGAGCTCGTATGAAAAAGATATAAGCGGTCAAAGTTCATGTCAAACAGGCAAAGTCAAAGGTCAAAGTACTTGGGAAAATAAAAAGGTGACACATGTCACCACTACAAGGATGACACGTGGCACCCAATTGGCAGCTGACTGGGCAAGGTACAATCCAAGTACAAGTTGACAAGGGGTCCAATCGCATGATTACAAGTGACAAATAATTGGTACAATTACAATTCGACATGTGGCATTGGAAGAGATAATGAGAAGTTGCCACCTGGCGGCCCCTCATTGGAAGATATTGGCTAAGGTATATTAAAACTTTGGGAGTCGATCGAGGTCGAACCCATGACCTCCATAACGAAAGGTATTAACATACCCGCCACAACCAATGCACCACAACAAAGGACTTATGTTAAGTACCTATACCAGATCTGCAAACATACTTCATAAATAACCAAGAATAAACCATAAATCATTCACTATAACATGGACACAAGAAATAGAGAAAACCCTTGAGGTAGGGCAACACCATATATTAATCCTTATGGAAGGATTAAACTCCTCAAGCAATCCTTGCTTGTACAATCACAATATTCTTCACTATGTTTTATTGCATTGCCTAGACTTCTTTATATAGCTCTCCCTATCTCCTAGGAACCTTCTAGAGAGCCTTCTCACATTTATTACATCCAACTACCATAGTGGGCCTTTATTAATATAGTGGACCTAGTCCACCTTACATTCAATGACCACATTCTCATATATTAAATGACTTCCACTAATAACACATAACTACATTCCCATTGGGTACCTCTCTAGGTACCCCATATTACCTCCTTAGGTATACCACAACTTAACATTTATATGGCATATTATATATTTAACATTGTATAAAGCTACATATGGGCGGCCAAAGGGTCGAGGGCCTAAGCCCTCAACCCTTGGCCCTTGGTCTTGAACTATACCATATGACCAACACTCGTTCACGGAGGAGGGATCAACACATATTTCGCGTGGAGGTTATAACTCTGTGTGTGTGTAGTTATATATGTTATAAAAAATAACAAAATCCACAATGTATACGGTGGTCGGTGGGAATGGAACCCCCAATACTCCAACTTTAGCAAAGGCCTAAACAACCTTCGCTAACCAACTATCCACCAATGTTAGTTGGTTGCAACTACATTCTAATTATAATTAAATCCATCCACTAATTTTGGGATTTGGTTATAGAACCAACCAAATCACACTTAATGTATGCCATAAATTTTGGGAAGAAGGTTAGGGGCCCTATTTAATGGCATGCACCCCAAGGCACATCACACACAATTTTATGCAGTTTTTTTGCCTCGTAATGCATGTCAAGGGTACAAGGCACTTGAGGTAACATTGTAAAGCATGTTGAGGGGTACCTTGATGGAATTTCAAGTATTTATATCAATTTTGCACAATTTTTGCCAGGATTTCAACGATGTACCCCATTTCTGCATTTGAGCAGTGGATTTTCGGAGTGTCTTCAAATTGTGTTTTTGTAAGACATATTGTAATGTAATTTGGAATTTTGAGATGATGAAGAACAATCATGTTGTTTAAAGGGACTTTGAAGATGCAGTGATGTATGCCATTTACATATGTAATTTGAGTTCTTTTATTTTTGGTTATATTATCTCATTTACATTTCAAGTTATTCATCGATTTATGGGTTTATGGACAAGTAAGAAATTCACATGATATTTTGCAAATAGTCAAGTGATCTTCATCTTCTCGAATTTGGTTGGATCATTATGTGTATTTAAGAAATAATTACATCTAAGGATTTTCGGGATGAATTGATATCAAAGTTTGTTGATATTTTCAAGTTGGTATCAGAGTCAAGTTTTGACATGTATTTTCAAGTGAATGCTTACGAGGTCCAAACTCAAGCTTGGTGAAGGATCATTTGAAGAGTACATTCTTGAGATTGGTTCGAGGCGTGTATTTCAAAAGCAAGAAATGGCTTCAATAAAAGACAAGGATTCTTCTAATCCAAATCCTTTCAATGCTAAAGACGAATTATTTTTTGCGTTCATGGAAATGAAGGCCATGGTGGAAGAAATGTATGAGGATTGAAAGAAGGCCAAGAGAACTTGTGATAAAGGAAAAAGGAATCAACATAACTTCGAGAAGCAGTTTAAGGGTAAAGAAAGGAAGAAGCATACATGTTCTCACTACAAGAAGAAAGGACATGAGGAGGCAAAGTGTTGGAAGTTGCATCCAAAATTGAAGCCAAAATGGGCTCAACCTAGAAAGGGTAAAACAACACTACGACCATGGTGCATGATCTTGAATAAGATTCTAAGGATGAAACCAATGTTGCAACTATAGGTATCAAAGGTAAATATTTTGTTGTAGGTTTCAGTTCACGTACTTCTTCTACAAAGGCTAAGGTAATCCTTGATGGAAGGCAAAGAAATGACTTGTTTCATTTATGATTTATCTCAAAGCACACTAATATTGATACACTTGTTGATAGTGGATCACAAGTGAATCTTATTTCAGAGCAAGTTGTTCAAAAGTTGGTATTGGAAACTAGGCCTCATTCGAGATCGTATCCTTTGGGTTGGAATTGTGATAATTCTTAGGTATAGGTAACTAAGAAATGCAAGTTACGGTTCACGATCACATCCAGTTTCATTGATGAGGTAGAGTTAGACGTGGTTCCACTTGACATCTACGGGATGGTTTTGGGAGGTCCATACTTGTATGACATGAAGGCCATTTTCTACAGGGAAAAGAATAAGTATCATATTTTCAAGGATGTGATTGAGTTCATTGTGAGAGCTCATTAGATGAAGATTAATTTGACAGTTTTCACTACAGGGCACATGCTAGCTAATGTTAGTATCTAGGATCTAGATTTACAGCCTACGGTTGAAAGTAGAGAAGGTCCTTTGGTTGATGTTGTTCTTGTTTATAAGGGAAGACATGTTGATGGTTCATTCTCTTTCACATATGTATATTCAGTTTTGTTGTTCAGTTTATTACTAATCAGTGGAATATGGTTGGCTACTACCACAATGGATGGCAGAGTTTGTGAATTTAGAGGAATGGTTAATGTGATCAACAATCTTGTTTCAGTCTTCATTATGGTTGTGATGAGTCAGATACTTGTTATCCAAGTAGGATGGATGGATGATACTGGACAAGTGAGGCGACAATGTCCCCACTTCATTTATGAATAATCCACTCATTGTAAATTATAAGAGTGAGAGGAAATTTGTAAATTCCTATATTTCCACCTTGTATGAGTGAGAGGAATTTTGTAAAGAGAGTTTCTATATTTCCACCTTATATGATGTAAAGAGTGAGAGGAACCTTGTTAAAGAGATTCCTAGATAGCCACATTAAAATTTGTTATAGAGTGAGAGGAATCTCATTAAGGATATTTCTAGATAGCCACCTATACATATTGTTTTTTAGTGGAGAGGAATCTCATTAAGAAGATTTCTAAGCTTTTAGACAACAATATGGAAAAATGTGTTGTCTTGTAATTAGCTAAACGGATACATATGGATCAAATTGTCTTAGACAACATTCTTGATTCTAAAGAATTGAAAGCGAAGGAACAAAAGGATGCAGGTAGTTGGAACATGTAGTTCAGGAGAGGAAAGAGCATAAGAGTAATGAAAAAATTTCTAGAGCCGATAAAGGAGAAGTAATCCTCTTATAAGAGGCACATAAAGGTGCATGTTATAAGCATCTTTAAATACTATGTCATTGATTCAGATTTATGAGCGGAACGAAATGAATACCAGACTGAATACAATAACACATAGATATGGAGAACAACAATATAAATCCAGTGAACAATAATTTCTATTGCATAAATAAAATAAGCTGAAATTGTAAAACTGCAAAACTGAAAACAACTTGCTCGAATGGTGGTAGCTATCTCTAAGAAGAGATGTGGTTGCTATGTGCATATGTATGAGTAGAATGATTACAATGAGGATCCAGAGGCCTTCTTAACATTACTCATGAATGAAAAAACCCTATACATCCAAAAACTTGACCCTAGGAGATGAAAGGCCAAAAGTTATGTGGGCCTCGATGGGTAAGTTGGTACCTCAAATTCCCTAGGTCGTAACTTTTGCATACAACCTCTATTTTAGGCGCGTGATAGCTCGTTGGAAAGGTATTTTTGAGACCTACACATTATGCCATCAAAATATGACTTCGTCTATGTTTGAATGTGGCAAGCCAAAAAAACATTGTTTAGGGCCCCAAAACGGTCCTAGAAGTACATAAAGATGTTCTGACATGTAAACTTCCAAAATAAGCCAGTTGGAATAGGTAGGCGACCACCAATATCCACCTGGATGTTGTGTAGGGCTTCAGGATATCCCCAGAAGTGTAGAACCCATAATTACAAAGAAATTTTGTCATTACAGAGAAATTTTTTGAACTAAAAATTGTCAAGAGGACCAAGTTGGAATAGGTGGGTGGCCACCAATATCCACCTGGGTCAATCCTCCCCCCTTAGGAAGAAATGTTCTCCATTGCATTGAGTTCTCCCATTAGGGGAGGATATTTACGTTGAATTTAGCTCGGGGTGAGCCACTTTCCTTGGTACAGGAGTTGCCCTGCCTTGGCAACCCGATAAAGTTGGCTCCTCTGTTGGCAAGTGCCCTTGACCTGTGTGTCCACCATCTGATCAATGCATTCCTATTCCATGTAGTCAGGGTTGATATTTGTTGGTGTCAACTGTTCTGGGATCTCCGAGGTGTCCAATAATGGTGGAAAATATGGTCGGAGGAGGTCCACATTGAACATTGGGTGCAAGCCAAGGAAGAGGGGAGTGTTGAGCTCAAAAGCATTGTCACCCACATCATTGATGATAATGTAAGGCCCATAGAAAAGTGGACGAAGATTTTGATGGGGCCCTGTAAGGTGTTATTAATGAAAATGTAACCAGACCTTGTCTCCCACCTAAAACTTGTGTAGTACTCGGTGTTGATCATGGCACTACTTGTAATTAGAATTAGCTTTTTGCAAAATCTCATGGACATGTTGGCGGATGTGTTGAATCTGCTCAATGAATTTGGTGGCTTTGTCAGCCTCAGACTGAACATGGGAATATTTTTTCTGTGTGGTTGCAAGAGGTAGTGCAACATCAATGGGACCCAAGGGTTGGAATCCCAACCCCACCTGAAATGGGCTATGGTCGGTTGAGCTATGGAGAGATATGTTGTAGTTGTGATGAACATAGGGAAGACTCTCATCCCATGTATGCAGATGCTTAGAGTTATACATGTGCATGATGTGCACAATCATCTGATTGACGACCTTTGTTTGGCCATCGGTTTGAGGGTGGAAGGCAGTGGATTTAGTGATCTTGGTGTCCAATAGTGACCATAGACTTGACCAAAATGTGCTAAGGAACCTATTGTCCTGATCAAAGATGATGGTCTATGGTATCCCAAAATGGACCTACACTTGTTCAAAGAAGAGCTTGCCAGTATTTGCCTCTATGGTGCTCCTCTTGCAGGTTGTGAGAATGGCCATCTTCAAAAACTGATCAACCACCACAAATACGCAATCATTTCCTTGCTTGGTGGATGGAAGGCCAGACATGTAATCCATCGAGATGGATTCTCAAGGCCTCTCGGGTGTAGGAAGAGGGGTGTATAAGCCTTGCTTCTTGATGGTTGGCTTGGAAATGACATAAGCAGTGAAAGATCTGATATACTTGTTGATGCCCTGTCGCAGTTTTGGCCAATAAAAATGTTTTTGTAGAACGACCACAGTTTTCTCCACACCAAAATGTCCTTCCATCTGACTGGAGTGAGCCTCCCAAATCATCTTTGAACGCTCACTTGCAGGAATACAGAGGTGGCTCAGATGGAATAATAGTCCATCCTAAATGTGAAAATCAGTGACATTCGCGCTTGTACCTAAGAGCTGATAGGTGGTGGTGAAGTCAGGATCTCACTGATAAAGTTGGGGCCACTCAGATGCCTCATGCCCCTAGGAATGGAGCACGGTTGTGAGTGAAACCACGAGAGGTCGACTGAGGAATTTAACGACACGATTTGTGCTCCATGTCTTATACTTTATGTTGAGATGGAAATGTTGAAGGTATGTGGACCACTTTTGATGGTGGTCGTTCTGCAACTTCCCTTGTGTCTGTATGAACTGTAAAGGCTTGTGATTAGTGTGGATGATTTTCTCCTTTCCTAGAATGTCATGTTTCCATTGACGACAAGTTTGCACAATGGAATACATTTCCTTGTCATAGGTGGGGTATTTCTAGACGGTATCTGAGAGTGTCTCACTATGGCATGCTACTACATGATTATGTTGAGTAAGAACTATGCCTACATCATAGTCGAATGCATATGTCTCAATCTTAAATGATTGTTGCAGATCAGGTAAGGAGAGTATTGGAAATGAGCACAAGCGATGCTTCAGATCATCAAATTCTCATTGTTGTGCCTTCCCCCATGTGAACTTTTCCCTGCCACTTCCCTTGGTCACTTGGCTGAGGGCCCATGCAATATGGGAGAATCCCAACACAAACCGTCGGTAGAAGTTGACAAGTCCCAAGAAGCTCCAATTCTAGGTTAGTGTGGTCGGGGATGGCCAGTCACGAATGACTTGGATATTAGTTGGATCCACATGTACCCCATGATCATCAACAATGTAGCCCAAGTATTGGACCTTGTTCATTCCAAAGGAGTATTTTTCCAAGTTGGCATATAGCTTGTGTTGTCACACAGTGCTCAAAACCTGTCGAATATGTTGCATGTGCTCCTCCCAAGTTTTGTTGAAGATGAGGATGTCATCCAGATATACCAACACAAAAGAGTTGGTGAAGGGTCTCAATACGTCATCCATCAACCTCATGAAAGTGGTTGGTGCATTTTTTAAGCCAAAGGGAATGACCAATCATTCGAAGAGACCTTCTTTAGATTTCAAAGTTGTCTTCCATACATCAATCGGTTTGTGGGAACTTGGTGGTATCCAGACTTTAGGTCAATCTTGTTGAATAAATTTTCTCCCTTGAGTTGGTCAAGAAGGTCATCAATTCGAGGAATTGGGTACCAGTTCATGACTGTGATTTTGTTTAATGCTCTGTAATCAATGCAGAGCCGCCAGGTCCCATCTTTCTTCTACACCAGTATAATCGAACTTCCACAAGGGAAGGATTTGGGTCTAATGTTCCCCTTTTAAAGTAACTCTTGGATATGACACTTGATTTCGTAATTTTCCATCAACGGGCAATGATAGACTGGTCCAATAGGCAGAGGTGCACCAGGGGTTAGATCAATTGGATGCTTGACTTGGCAGTGCGTCGGTACCCCGGTGGGTCAAGAGAAGATGTCTATGTACTCTTCCATGATACCATCCACTTGATTCTACTGCAAAGAGAGGCTCTCTATAGAGGTCATGTATTTTGCGGTGACCTTCTACTTACTATGAGCGTGGATCACAAATAAGACGAACTTCCCGGTCTATGAAATGACCTTACTGCATTTCTTAGCAGAGAATAAATAAATAGTGGTAGGCCACACTACCTCTAGTATCCTTTACAATTGTCTACCCAAAGTAATAATAACACTTTGGGGTCTAGACTCATACATAGCATGTCGCTTCCACAAATATGGTTGTCCTAAAAGAACATCACAAACTTCTAGGGGAACAATATCACACAATACCTTGTCTTTTAAGGGCTTGATGTCATAGGGTAGACGACAATGTTGGTTGGCGCAGAGTTTATTCCTTGGTGAAGCCAATCGATGGTGTAGGGTTGCGGGTATGGTGTCATCAACAATTCTAGCCGCTTGACGACCTCTGCTGAGATCAGGTTCTTCTGATTGCCGCTATCGATAATGAAATGAAGTGAAGCCCAATTTATCCACATCTGTGAGTGAAAGAGGTGTTCCCCTTCCTTTGGTTCTTCTGGTTCACTTGGATAGAATTTGGTGCTAGCTACAGTTGTGGTGGGTTCTGTTAGCGCTCAAATGTCCTTTTAAATTTTTAAATGTCTTCATCATTTCATGCTAAATTTTCAAAACCTTTGATCTTTTACCCATTTGTTATAATCCTCAAATCTTCCATTGAGCCCTGATAAAGTTCCCATTGATCATTTTTTTCCCAGTATTTATGTGATCCTTGTCCTTTGGTTTTGCAAATGATGTTTGGTCTTTCACAGTTCTTTGGGAAAATACAAGGAAAAGACAAATTTAAGTTTTATGTCAATGGCATGATTTATTGGATCTAGTTGTGGTGGGTTCTGTTAGCGCTCAAATGTCCTTTTAAATTTTTAAATGTCTTCATCATTTCATGTTAAATTTTCAAAACCTTTGATCTTTTACCCATTTGTTATAATCCTCAAATCTTCCATTGAGCCCTGATAAAGTTCCCATTGATCATTTTTTTCCCAGTATTTATGTGATCCTTGTCCTTTGGTTTTGCAAATGATGTTTGGTCTTTCACAGTTCTTTGGGAAAATACAAGGAAAAGACAAATTTAAGTTTTATGTCAATGGCATGATTTATTGGATCTAGTTTTTTATTATAATTTTGAATAAAAAATTGATTGGCCTAAGGGCCAATTCAGTTGTCAACACCAAGGGCCATAAGGTTAAATTCAGGATTTCAGGCCTATTTATAGGTCTGAATTATTTTTATCAAAAGCTCGAGGCTCAAAGGCCAAGCTCTAAGCTCCTAGTCCCAGAGCTAGCACCTGCACATATAATCATGGGTTACCAACAACACATAAACCACACAAAGCCTACCGCAAGCACCAAGCTCAAAACCACTCTACCTATCTTTTCGATAAGCTATGTGACCATTAGTACATATAAAGGCCAACATTGTTTAATTCCTAATGCATGTGGGATCTGGTTCGAGAGGTTAAAATAAAAATAATAAAACACATTCAAAGTGCCATGTGCCGAGATCATAAGTGCCAAGAAATCATGCTTCTAGAAGATGATTTAAATATCCAGTTGTTTGCAGAGATTGATGTCTTGCACCAAGCTAACAAATTTGAATTCTACAGTTCATCAATGCACAACTTGAAGTGGCAATGGTGATTGCTACAGGTGCCAAAGATTGTATAGGTGTCGAATTTTTATAAAAAAACTTGTAGACTGCCAAACAAACCCTTTGTCAATTCATATGGAGCGCGATATGGCCAGCCAGAGATCTTGTCGACACATCACTATTTTTAACAGTTGTTAAAGATTCTTATGCTAGCTTGAGGCCAGGATTTAAAGTCCCCTCCAAATGAAGAAAATGTGGAGGCTCTTTGTCAGTTTTTCAACACCATCGAAAAATAGCTTGAAGAAAACCTCAAGTCTCATCTTATCATAGATTCTTATTTTGCCTCAATGAAGCAACTAACTAATAACCAAATCTTGGCATCTCGAATGAGATTCATGGTTCACGATGTTCTTTATTTGCGTGCTAATAAATAGATTCCTAGACGTGAAGAGATAAAAGATAAAACTATAAATGAGATCCATTCAAAAGCTGAACAAAAGTTGGGTTTAAGGCCTGGATAAAAAAACACGTGCAATGGTCATGGTGCATCTAATGCTATGGGTATGGGTGATGGAAACAATTTTGGTATTGGAAGGTCTGGAAGTTTGATGCCTGGCATGCCTAGAATTCCTGAAATACCCATGATTCGGAAGATGCCTGGAATGCCTATGATTTGGAAGATGCCTGGGATGCCTTCAATTGACAATGATGGATTGGAAGGCCTACCTGGTCGAATAGTAAACAAAAATGAAAGTATAATGCCATCTCCTTCTCTACTTCCAATTCAGGTCGTTCCCAAGCATCTGTTTTAAAGTATTCAGTTGGTAATGAAAATATTTTTCCCCATGGCACTGGTGGTTTTATTTCTGGTAAATCTTAAACCTCTTCATAACCTTCATTGCCAGGACATTTCTTTTGATAAGAGAGTGAGTGACTATCTGCCTTCTGGAGCATACTAGTAATCATGATACATATTTGGTTTTTATTGTTGATGCTGAAGCATACTCTTATGATGATGAGGTCATCAAGAAATCAGATGGCATTGGAGGATGCCAGGGTTGTTTTAATAGACAGAGACAAAGTATGGTAGCTAGTTATCAAACACTTGTAGAAGGAAATTTGGACCAAAATACTTCAACACTTGATTGAATTCTATTTTGGTCAAAGATGAAGAGGTTTCGATGCCCATCTGTGATTGAAGTTTCCAGAAGGTGTAGTCATCCTCCAACAAGCAGAAGGAGTTGTCGAAGACTTAGATTAAGATAGGGTTTGACTCCCCAAAAATAGGATCTTGATCCTATAATTTTGTAATAGATCAGATTATAGACTATTTTTAGCTATTCGATCCCTTTTTCAAGGATCTTAGTTAATCATTGTAAGGATATAAAGCCAATCATTTCTACAGTGACATGGTGGAAAAATTGAAGATCCATATGTACCCATTTTGTGATTAATAACTTTGAATATATTATGGAATGATAAGATTATGTCATGTGATATTGTTCAATCCTTATTTTTCTTTTCTTATTCTGTACTTGTGAGTTTGATCTTAGGTTCATTTCATTGTTTATCTTATGATTGATAATTGTCTTCTTATCTCTACATAAATAAACAAAGAGTCACAAGTCATTTGTTAGTTATATTCAACCTTTCACGTGTATTTTTAATAGATGTGATGTTTTTGGCATAGTTAGCATTCTTCAACCACTTCAGTTTGACAAATTATCTGATCAGTACCCTTTGATAGCCTTGTTTTGTCCTGATGTGTTCGAATTTGTCTTGAGTAGAAGAGTGAGTGTGTGAGGTGTTCATCTTTGATCCATTCTTTTTATACCTTTATTTAAACATTTGATTAAGTTACCAAGCTCGCTCCCTTTACAGTGAAGGAAAGACTCTTGGAGTGATAACAAAATGGCATCGTTGCCAGGGAGAGGAGAGTGAAGTATAAGTTCCTCGGGATAACGACACAGATCCGACTCTTGATGGCAGAAAAAAAGAAGGACATAGAGATCAACTGTAATTATTTGTCTGGTGACTCCACGATTCAAAGACTCCACTGGGGAGGATCCCGTTGACAGAAAGATGAAGGGGAAGCAATGTAAAACTAGGTATCAGTTTATGAGCCTTCTTCATGAATTGTTGTTGTTGTTTATCAGCTCATTATTGCTTTTCCCTTCATTTATCAAAAGGATCATCTCGTGTTTTGTTTATTCGGATGATCATCATCCTTCTTTTATAAATCCATCTTTAGAAGAAAAATATCTACATATTGCTTGTATTGTAGATGTTGATTCAGTATCTTTATCTCAGTATGTTCATAAAGATGATATTTGTATTCAAATACCTCCCGACTTTGATCAGTCATGTAACTTTACGAAGGTCGAAACTGATTCAAAAACTTTTCAGATCTCAACACCTATTGCCATTACTTCTAAGCCTTTCCATAAACTCGTTAATCCTCGTGATCAACCCACTACTTTTCAAACTAGAATCAGAAATAAGTTGTTTAAACCTTTGAGGGTGCCATATCGCCTTAACCCTTATCCTCTTGTTTTCTTTGAGTATCTTCCCCGATTTTCTGGAGAAGATCATGTTTTCTGGAGTTGTTTAAACCTTTGAGGCACTTGGAAGCCTTCAAGAACTTTCTTGATCAATTCGAGATTATTCATGATGATGATGTTATGAGATTGTTTTCCAATACTTTGTTCATAGATGTTGCAGTATGGTTTAAGAGTTTGAGAGTTGATTCCATTGGCTCTTGGATCGAGTTGTCTAATGTTTTTTCAAAGAATTGGGGTGAGAACAAATCTTTTGATTTATACCTCGCTGATTTTTATGCCTTGAGAAGAGAGGAGGAAGAAGCTTTGTCTATCTTCAACAGATGATTTTATAACATTTATCATAGCATGCCCTTGGAGATCCGACCTACTGAGATCACTACCATGGTATACTATGTTATGGCGCAACATTCAGAGCTTGTGTTTCTCCTTTTAGAAAGGAAGTCTTCATCCTTAGCATGTTTATTTGAAAATTCCCAAGAAATTGAGGAGAACATTTGTGCTTCAAAGAGAGTTTGAGATCCAATTTACTTTGAAGATATGCATGCACAAGAGCAAGGAAACTGTCAGTATGTTTCAGATTTTGAGCAAGAAGAGAGTGAGTATGAAGCAGATATTGAACAACAAGAGTATGAGTATATGTCAGATTGGTAATCTGTTTCTCCAGTGTTTGCAGATGTTCCTATGGACAAGTATGCATGGAAAGTTAATGATCAATTTTCAAACCTTTTTGATAATGAGGTAACTGATGATTTCCTAGGTAATTACATGTTTCTAGCTGATCATAATCCATATGTTTCAAACCATGTTTTATCATCATCTTGTGATCATGATTTTGAAGAGATATTTGTTGCCGCTAATGATCAAGATTTGATCACAAGAGAACTAGAAATTCGTATGTTTGCAAGTAGAGAGGCATTCATTGATCTGTATGTTTCTGATCTTGGTTTCAAGGATCTGGTTGTAGCCTTGATGGAGTCATATGGTTCAGAGTGCATGAAAATTTCATATTTCTTTTACTCATCATCACTTTCGGGTGAGTCTTGTTTCCTGAAGAGTTTTTAATCACTGTTGTTACATTTCAGACATCATCTATTGATCAGTGGTATGGACGAAATATTTTCAGTTTTGAAACTACATGAATGGTTGTTATGGAAGTCTGTCTTTACTTAACCAAGTTGCAGATATGGTTAGAGTAAGATAGTGTAGGGAATAATCCTGCTTCCCGAGCATGTGATTTCCTTCAAGTTTGTAGAAACAACAGTTAGCTTTTTGAAATAAAGGCAGGTTTTGAAGATGTTCAGAGAATGGTTGACTATTGACTCCATAGCCCAATGGAAAGGCCACTGAAACTGCTAAGTTCTTGGATCCCCGCAGGGAGGTCTCCATCCCAGTTGGAGCCATATGTTAGCGCTCAAATGTCCTTTTAAATTTTTAAGCATCTTCATCATTTCATGCTAAATTTTCAAAACCTTTAGTCTTTTACCCATTTGTTATAATCCTCAAATCTTCCATTAAGCCCTGATAGGTTTTGAAGATGTTCAGAGAATGATTGACTATTTACTCCATAGCCCAATGGAAATGCCACTGAAACTGCTAAGTTCTTGGATCCCCGCAGGGAGGTCTCCATCCCAGTTGGAGCCATATGTTAACGCTCAAATGTCCTTTTAAATTTTTAAACATCTTCATCATTTCATGCTAAATTTTCAAAACCTTTAATCTTTTA
>ML804199.1:144241-182356 GCA_009831015.1 Picea engelmannii | reverse complement strand
GTACAGGTGTCGAATTTTTATTAAAAAACTTGCAGATCGCCAAACAAACCCTGTATCAATTCATATGGTGCACGATATGGCCAGGCAGAGATCTCGTCGACATATCACTATTTTTAACAGGTGTTAAAGCTTCTTATGCTAGCTCGAGGCTAAGATTTAAAGTCCCCTCCAGCTGAAGAAAAATGTGGAGGCTCTTTGTCAGTTTTTCCACACTGTCAGAAAATAACTTGAACAAAACCCCAAGTCTCGTCCTATCATAGATTCTTATTTTGCCTCAATGAAGCAGCTAACTAATAATCAAACCTTGGCATCTCGAATGAGATTCATGGTTCACGATGTTCTTGATTTGTGTTCTAATAAATGGATTCCTAGACGTGAAGAGATCAAAGCTAAAACTATAAATCAGATCCATTCAGAAGCTAAACAGAAGTTGGGGTTAAGGCCTGGATCAACAAACATGCGCAATGGTCATGGTGCATCTAATGCTATGGGTATGGGTGTTGGAAACAGTTTTAGTATTGGAAGGTCTTGAAGTTTATGCCTGGAATGCCTGGAATACCTATGATTCGGAAGATGCCTGGAATGCCTATGATTCAGAAGATGCCTGGGATGCCTTCAATTGACAGTGATGGTTTGGAAGGCCTACCTCGTCGAATAGTAAACAAAAATTAAAGTCTAATTCCATCTCCTTATCTACTTCCAAGTCAGGTCGTTCCCAAGCATTTGTTTTAAAGTATTCAGTTGGTAATGCAAAGCTTTTTCCCCATGGCACTGGTGGTTTTATTTCTGGTAAATCTTAAACCTCTTCATAACCTTCATTGCCAGGACATCTCTTCTAATAAGAGAGTGAGTGACTATCTGCCTTCTGGAGCATACCAGTAATCATGATCCATATTTGGTTTTTATTGTTGATGCTGAAGCATACTCTTATGATGATGAGGTCATCAAGAAAACAGATGGCATTGGAGGATGCCAGGGTTGTTTTAATAAACAGAGACAGAGTATGGCAGCGAGGTAGCAAACACCTGTAGAAGGTAATTTGGACTAAAATACTTGATTGAATTCTATTTTGGTCAAAGATGAAGAAGTTTCGATGGCCAACTGTGATTGAAGTTTCCAAAAGGTGTAGTCATCCTCCAGCAAGTAGAAGGAGCTGTCGAAGACTTAGATTATGATAGGGTTTGACTCCCTAAAAATAGGATCTTGATCCTATAATTTTGTAATAGATCAGATTATAGACTATTTTTAGCTATTCGATCCCTTTTTCAAGGATCTTAGTTAATCATTATAAGGCTATAAAGCCAATCATTTCTATAGTGACACGGGGGAAAAATTGAAGATCCATATGTACTCCTTTTGTGATTAAGACCTTTGAATATATTATGGAATGATAAGCTTTTGTCATGTGATATTGTTCAGAGTTTCTTTTTCTTTTCTTATTCTGTACTTGTCAGTTTGATCTTATGATCGTTTCATTGTTTATCTTATGATTGATAATTGTCTTCTTATCTCTGCATAAATAAACAAAGAGTCACAAGTCATTTGCTAGTTATATTTAACCTTTCACATGTATTTTTAATAGATGTGATGTTGTTGGCATATTTAGCATTCTTCAGCCACTTCAGTTTGACAAATTATGAGATCAATACACTTTGATAGCCTTGTTTTGTCCTGGTGTTCGAATTTGTCTTGAGTAGAAGAGTGAGTGTGTGAGGTGTTCATCTTTGATCCATTCTTTTTATACCTTTATTTAAACATTTGATTAAGTCACCAAGCTCGTTCCCTTTACAGTCAGGGAAATAATCTTGGAGTGATAACAGGTTCGACATTGATATCTGCTTCCCTCCTTCTGGATTTGATTCGGAGTCAGAATCTACCTCTGACTCGGAAGCTTTCATCTCGGCCACCAATGACTACTTGGAGCGACATTCTTCGGTGTTGTTCCAAGGGATTTTATTATATTCACACCACTTTCCCATGTCCTTATTTGACTTCTCATTACCTTTCTTGTGTTGCAGCTTGGACTGGTTCTCTTGAGAGTGACCATATTTACTCTGTCCCTTGTTTTGTGGGTTGGGGCCGCCTTTTCCCTACTTCGGCTGTGAGGAGTTTGCAAATCCAAACTCTCCCCTCTTTTGCTTAAATTTATGCTCGATCTTGATAGCATATCTATAAGCCACACCTAATGATGTGATGTCCAAAAAATCCATTTTTGTTTGAATGTATCTATGCAAACAACCACGGTCTTTGAGTACCAAATGTCATTCAAAGTCTTTGATACCCAATTTGGTGTGCATGGTATGGAAAATATTGGTGAAATATGGTATTGTCTAGTCCCTTTCCTAATGCAACATGGTCCATCTTATGTAATGGTCCTCGTAGCTTCCAACATGGTAGTATTGTTCTTTAATGGCATCCCTAGAGGAATCCCATGTGGGGGCGACCACAAATATTTTAGATTCCTCTATGGCCCTTTTATCAGTGTAAGTATCCCACCAGTCCTTAACATGGGGGACAACTTTGAGGAGTGCAAAAGTAATCTTTTCCCTGTCAGAAAAATTGTGGACCGAAAAATACCCTTTGAGCAGATTCAACCATTTATCTACAACATCCGCATCTATCAGTCCTTCAAATAGTGGAATATCAAAATTTACTTGTACCTTGAATGGGGTTGCATGGCCACTTGATGAAGATGTGTCTTCTGTGGACAACCGCCAAAGGATTTGTGCAAACTTGTCCATCATTTTGTTCCTTTGTCACACAAGGGCTTCCTCGAGAAACATTTTAAAAGGATCTCCTTCTCCATAAACTTTCTTATCGTCCCCCATGAGTTGTTTTCGGGCTCGGCGTGGTCGATCTTGCAGAGGCTCGACTAGTTCGAGTACCAACTTCTTGTACCCAAATCTTGTCGGGGACATGCACGAAGAAAAATAAATGAAGAGCAGATTGCTCTGATACCACCGATCTGGATTTATGAGAAGAAAAAAATGAATACCAGACTAAATAAAATAACACAGAGATATGGAGAACAACAACCGATATCTAGTGAACAATAAATTCTATTGAATAAATAAAATAGGCCGAAATTGCAAAACTACAGAATTGAAAACAACTTGTTCGAATGGTGGTAGCTATCTCTGAGAAGAGATGTGGCTAATATCCGCATCCATATGAGTAGAATGATTACAATGAGGCTCTAGAGACATTTTTAACATTACTCATGAATTCCAAAACCCTAGACATCCAAAAACCTAACCCTAGGGGATGAAACGCCAAAATTTATGTGGGCCCCGATGGGTAAGTTGGTACCTCAACTTCCTGGGGTCATAAATTTTGCATACGGCCTATGTTTTAGGTGTGTGATAGCTTGATGGAAACGTATTTTCGAGAACTGCACATTATGTTGTCAAACTCTAACTTAGTGTACAATTTGACTGTGAAAAGCCAAAAAAACATTGTTTAGGGCTCCAAAACAGCCCTAGAAGTACATAAAGATGTACTGACATGAAAACTTCCAAAATAAGCCAGTTGGAATAGGTGGGCGGCCACCAATATCCACCTGGATGATGTGTAGGGATTCAGGATAGCCCCAAAAGTGTAGAAACCAGAATTCCAAAGAAATGTCATCATTACAGAGAAACATGTTGAACTAATAATTGTCAAGAGGAGCCAATTGGAATAGGTGGGTGGCCACTAATATCCACCTGGATCAGTCATGTTAGTATGGACGTATAACTTGAACAAAATAAAGGAAGGTACATATGATAACAGTACAAGTAGAATTATTTTTCAAGACACAAGTTGTCACACACCCACTATGGCAACCTAGTTTTTTTTGTTCTTTTTCTTCAAGGGACAGAATCCCCGAGACGTCTATGGGGCCTAACGCAGACCCTCCCTTCCCTTATCCTCCTCCAAACGACCACACCCTGGCCTTAGCGCAAGCGCCTTTCGCAACTCACGAGTTGGGATTCAAGACTTTCGACTCCCCTTTTCTCCAAACACCGATACCTGAGATACGATACGGGTATGGCTCCCTCCTCACTAGCACCTGCTACATGTAACCATAGGCTAGGCCAAACACTAGAACCACTCGCAACTTCGCTAGTTGAGGTGTTGAGCCCTCATGCTCCTTCTTTGCGAATTCCCGAGACGCGAGAGGTCAACATTACGTGGACTTTGCCAGAGCGATGTGCACCCGCCACTTGTCTCCTTTGCTATACTTTGCTCACGAGCTGTGTCACCGCCACCCGTCGCACAAGACCTTGGCTCTCGGAATTTTGCGGCCTTAGCGATCAAGGTGCAAATTTTTCGTCCTGCGAAACCCCGAGCCACAATAAGTCAACAGTGGGTTGGCTCTTTCCTAGGTGACAAGTGTCCACCACCGGTCACCCGCTTCATAGGATAAATACTAATGCTACTCGCATCTCGCAACTTCGTGAGTTGGAGTGTTGAGCCCTCGTGCTCCTCCTCCACGAATCCCCGAGATACGATAAGTCAACAATGGGTTGATTCTTTCCCTGGTGACATGTGTCTGTCACCTGTCACTCACTCCCACCTTTCTCTGGGTGCTTGTTGTTACGCCACCTAACAACCACGTGGTCCCCACTTACGTATGGGTCACGTGTTTGCACGAGCCCTCGACGCTTGACACTTCGCAACTTCTACAATCGAAAAGAAACTCTCTCAAGTTCTGAACCCCCGATGGGTGATAACCATGAAAGTTTTGATCCCACGATTCTCCCGTGGCCTGGATCCAATGGTCACGATCACATCGCGATATCGCGAATCGTGAGTTCATGCAGCCCTACCCTTGACCACCCCAAGTCACGAGTCAGGGAAATGCTACTTTCCTGCCTATACAAAGGTTAAGATTGACGGTCAATAGGGCTTTGTCAGATCCTTGGATCTACGGTCCTTGATCCCATCGCTACTTGTGAAGGTGGAAAGGGTCGAGACGTTAACACGTACGCTCCTTCTCTAGATCCATCGGTCTCGACAGATCTGGGGTATTCCCAAAAGGATTGTGACCGTTCGTCTACCAAATGATAGGGTATTCTCTCTTTCTATAATTGGGCTCTCTATCCCTTCTGATCTTGAATCGCAAAATTCAACTTCTCGGGGCTTCAAACTCCCACGACTCCAAGACCTTAGAGAGTTATCCTTCCTTGCATAAGGTTTCCAGACCTGGATCACATGAACCTTCAGATGGTTCTTGGGAAATCGTCTCAAATCTTAGTCGAGTCTCTGGGTAAAGGTTCAACACGGTTCCAAGGTTTATGGGGTAATCCCCCAGGGAAGAGCACTCTCGAGGAGCCTTCCCGGAACATTACGAGAGTCAGGCAAACAAGACGATTCTCAGTGGAGCGAACTCATGCCCCAAACTTAATCCCTTGTACAAAAATCGACTATGGCATGTAAGCATACACATCCATCCATTATTTCCAATCTAAAACACTAGGCAATCATTCTACACAGAGATTATTATGGGCATATAAACATAAGCATGCATTCATGATATTCAGTTAGAAATACAAGGTATAAAACACTTATCAGATCTACCAGGCGTGATACAACTACTGAGAGGCATGCTCGTTTCCACCCAACCGTAGGCTCAATGACTCCAAACGGATTTACCACTAGCCACCCCCGAGCTAGACCATGATGCTTTGAGGTTCAGTCTCCTACTTCCAGCTCAACAGAAATCAAGGATGAAGGTTACTCTCCT
This sequence comes from Picea engelmannii, assembly GCA_009831015.1. NCBI lineage: Eukaryota > Viridiplantae > Streptophyta > Pinopsida > Pinales > Pinaceae > Picea > Picea engelmannii. The sequence goes on along the minus strand of ML804199.1, from coordinate 176,628 downwards.
TCTCCTGATATAGGAAAATAATCCAGGACGAAGGTTACTCTCCTTCTCCTGGTATTCAGAACTCCCTACATTTCTAGGGTTTTCTCCAGTTCTCTTCCGCGATCCTCGTCGCGCGCGCTCTTTTTCTCCTCTCTTGCCAATTTTTCTGAAAGGGTTGTGTGTGGCACGAATTTCACCATCCATGGTTAGGTCTGAGGGTTGTTGTGGATGGGAGGTTCACCCCTATCCCCTCATTAACTCTTGAGGAGCCTCTCCACGTACCAATCTGACGGGAAATCCATTCCATGTCAGAGAGTTTCTTTGGTCTTTGAGAAAGTAAAAACTAGTACGGTACTAGCTCGGTGGAAGTTAACGCAACCGTTCCAGGGCCCTTCCACCACCTATTCATTAGCCATGATGGTCTCTTTTAGTACATCCCCCTCCCAGCAGTCATGCAACAACTATTCATAACATAATTTACATTCATCGACCTTTTATACAAAGGTCCGTCAAATCAAACATTCACATCTTTGAGTTTGCCATAGTTCTTGGCCAATATAGTTATTTTTACAGACTGGGGGAAACAGGGTGTTACAATTCCCTCCCCCTTAAAGGAACATCATCCTCGATGTTCTATCTATCAATATGACGTGTATGTACAGAAGTAAACAAAATCGGATATGCATGTTCCATGGCATCTTCCATTTCCCATGTAGCCTCATCTGGGCCAAAATGTTTCCACTGCACCTTGACCTGTGCAATGGTTCGATTTCTGAGTGGGGTTTCCTTTCTGTCTAGTATGCATTGAGGTTCTGGAAGGAATTCTCCCTCCGGTTCCACCTAGATCACAGACCAGTCAATTATATGATTATAATCATGTACATATTTCTTCAATAATGAAACATGGAAAACATTATGTGCTTTTACTGTGGGAGGAAGTGTTAGCCTATAGGCTATAGGTCCCACTCTATATAGAACTTCAAAGGGTCCACAATGCCAAGGTGCAAACTTGGCACAAGCTCCCATCCTCAGGGAACTCTTCCTGGGCCTAACTCTGAGATATACATGGTCTCTTGTCTTGAATTCTCTTGGAGTTCTCTTTCGGTCGGCGTAACTTTTCTGTCTGTTCTGAGCGACCTTTAGATTTTGTTTTATCTGAGTCACTTGTTGTTCCATTTCTTTCAACATATTGGGTCCAATAGTAACTCTATTCACGGGATTACTCCAACTGACTGGAGTGTTGCACGGTCTACCATAGAGGACTTCGAAAGGGCTCATCTTCAGGAATTCCTGGTAGCCATTGTTGTAGGCGAATTCCACCAGTGGTAGGAAATATTCCCACTTTTTGGGTTGATGCATTACATGCATCCTTAGCATGTCCTCTAATGTTTGGTTCACTCTTTCCGTCTTTCCATTGGTTTGAGGATGATAGGCTGTGCTAAACAATAATTTGGTCTCTAGACCAACCATCAAGGATTTCCAAAAGTTGGAAGGAAATTTCATGTCTCTGTCAGGCACGATCTCTTTAGGCATGCCATGTAGTCTGAATATATCCTTCATGAATATGTTGGCGATATCTATTGCCTTGCAAGTCGATTTGACGGGGATAAAATGGGAATACTTGCTCAATTTATCCACCACTACCATGATGGCATCATTTTGTTTGGTTGATGTTGGTAATTCAGTGATGAAGTCCATGGAAATGGTTTCCCACTTCCATTCCAGGATTAGTAGAGGTTGTAATAATCTTGTTGGGTGTCGGTGTTCTGCTTTAACCTGTTGGCATTCTATGCATTTGGCTAAGTACTTAGCTATATCTTTCTTCAATCCAGGCCAATAGAATTGCTTCCTGGTGATTGTGATCATCTTCTGGTATCCTGGATGACCAATATATGGTCTTTTATGTAGTTCATCCATTATGAACCTCTTCAAGTTATCACAATCTAGAATATACAATTTGTTTCTGTAATTTAGCAAACCTCCATCTATCATTCGGTAATCTTCATACTTTATTCATGTGGGTTCTTTCTCCAGGTATGAGGTCACGGTTTGGAAGAATGTGTCTCTTGTTTGTGCATTTCTGACTCTTTCTTTGACATTCATCTTGCAGGTGCTCACCACTGCCACGTGAATTGTTTTCATACTTCTGCTAAGGGCATCAACCACCTTATTTTCCTTTCCTTTAACATGTTTGATTTCAAAATCAAACTCACTAAGGAGGGCCATCCACCTAGCTTGTCTGGCATTGAGATTTGGTTGGTCAAACAGATATCACAATCCACAGTGGTCTGTCATAAGCACAAATTTCCTCCATGGGAGCTAATGTCTCCACATTTTTAAGGCATGCACTATGGCGGCCAGCTCTAGATCATGGGTCACATAGTTGACTTCGCGCTCATTCAATTTTCGGGATTCATAGCAAACTACACTTCCTCCTTACATAAGGACTCCTCCAAGCCCTTCCTTACAGGCATCTGTCCACATGAGGAAGTTGTTTTCGGGATCAACGATCTTCATCACGGGTGCATGGGTCAGTAGATGTTTTAGGGATTGAAATCTTTCTTCACATTCTTGTGTCCACGTGAATTTAGCTCCCTTCTTCTGGAGGGCAGTGATTGGACAACAAATGTTGGAGAATCCTTTTATAAATCTCCTATAGTATCCTGCTAAGCCCATAAAGGATCTGATATCTGAAACATCCTTTGGGGTAGGCCATTCCGTGATAGACCTGATCTTGTCAGGGTCTACTGCTACTCCTTCTTCAGATATGACATGGCCCAAGTAATGTATTTTCTTCTGGAAAAAGTCACACTTGCTAAATTTGGCATAGATCTAATGTTCTCTTAGAACTTGAAGCACAAGTCTAAGATGTTCCTCATGTTCCTCTCTATTCTTGGAGTAAATTAATATATCGTTAATAAAAACCAATACAAATTTGTCTAGGAATTTGTTGAGCACATTGTTAATCAAGCACATAAAAGTGGCAGGGGCATTGGTTAATCCAAATGGTACTACCACAAACTCATAGTGACCATATCTCGTCCTGAAGGCAGTTTTTTGGATGCCTCCACCCTTGATTCGGACTTGATGGTATCCAGATCTCAAGTCAATCTTTGAGAAGATGGAAGCACCTCCCAATTGATCGAACAGGTCATCGATCCTAGGTAAGGGGTACTTGTTATTTATGGTTACCTTGTTTAGTTGTCTATAATATATGCATAGTCGGAGGGTACCATCTTTCTTCTTTATAAACAGAACTGGTGCTCCCCGTGGAGACACGCTGGGCCGGATATAGCCTTTGTCCATCATTTCTTTTAGTTGTAATTTAAGCTCAACTATCTTGGGTGTGCTCATCCTGTAGGGTGTCCTAGACACTGGCACCGCTCCTGGTGCAAGTTCTATCGAGAAGTCAATGTCCCTTCTCGGAGGTAGACTCGGTACCTCTTCCAGAAATACATCTCTATATTATCTTAGTGTGGGGTGGTCTTTGAGGCTTGGTTTGTCATATTCAACTGATTCCAACACCTGTATCGCATAAAGTGGACATTTTTTTCTGCAATACTTTCTCATTTGAAATGTTGATATTCGTCTCACCGAGACAGGTTTTTGGATCCCTCGAAGGGTTATCCTTCTTCCTTCTTCACCTACACATTCTAAGGTTTTATGGTAACAGTCCAGTCTGGCTTTATATGTGGCAAGCCAGTCCATACCAATTAACATGTCATATGATCCTAGGGGTAGTATGTTAAGGGTTGCTTGGGTGGGAAATTCACCCATAGTGAATTAGCAAGATGGTATGACCTCTGCTACCTTTCTTTTGGTGCCAGTGGCTAACTGTACCAACCATGGCTTGGCATGTTTATGTGTCTATAATTTACACTTATCAATAGCCTTAGGATCTATATAACTCAAATTTGAACCAGGGTCAATTAGAATAGACACTAGATGGTTGGTGATCATACCTTCCATCTCCACCACTGAAGCTTGGTGGTCAACTTGCTTATTATCCAAGGCTGCATAGATTTGTGGCACACTCCTAGCCACATCATTGATGGTGGTATCTTCTTGAACGTTGTAAATTCTATGACTGTTATGTTGTCGGTGTGGGAAATCCCTCAGTAGATGTTCTTCTCCACAACCCAAACATTTCAAGGGTTCTCTCTTTGGGTTATCAATCTTTCCTGGGGTAGATCCAAAAGGTTTATTTCCACTCAGGGAGGGAAAATTCTGTTGGTGTACACTTCGGGTTGGGAATCTCATCCTTGAGTCTTTTTTATAGTTTTTAAATCTTGGGGATTTAAACCCCTTTTTCTGGAATCCCAAACTATTCTTCTACTTCCAGCCTTCGCGAGGTTCTGTTCGATGCCCCAGCTGTTCATAACTATATCTTTCCTTTCAGATAGTATCTTCTAGGGTCTTTGGCTCGTCAAACTCAATCTTGTTCCGATAGTCCTTAGGTAGTCCACTGATGAATCGTTGCACCTTTGACTTTTCTTCTTTTATATAGGGTACTTACCTCAACAATTCGAGGAATTTGCTGACATATTCCTCTATTGTGCGTTGCCCCAACTTGAGTTCATAGAATTCTTTAGTATTTTCGTCGAAATATTTTTCCGACAAATACTTCTTCCTGAAGTATTTCTCAAACCGTTCCCAAGATAGGTCTTCTTTGTGAATCCCTTTTACATTCTTAAGGTCTTCCCACCAAATGGAAGTCTTCCCATTCAGGTTGAAAGTGGCTACTTGGGCCTTCAAATTTTTCGAGAAGTCATGGACTCTGAAATACTTCTTTAGTCCAAGCAGCTAGGCCTCCGCTTCCTCTCCCTTCTTTATTTCACCGTCGAAAGAGGGTGGTTTGGCCTTCTTGAATTCTTCAAGATTATGATTTTTGGAAGGATTTCGCTTCTTCCATTTTCTTCGGGAATAAGAACTAGTTCTGCTACTAGAAGATCCCTCTAAGTCGCTAGTTCCCTTTCCAGAGGAATTGTCTAACGCTTGTCCCTTATCTCTGGGGTGAACCTTTCTCGAGGTGTTCCTCCCAGTGTGGCCACTTAAAAGACCATGTTTCTGTATCTTAGGTGGACTTCGACTTTTCTTTGTTTGTCGTCGGTCCATGTGACTGGTGTCAAGTCCATGTTGCAATTGTCTTTGTATGTCGGATAAGCTCTACAACAAGACTGCATTAATTTATGTTTGCTTCTCTTGCTCTTTTATCAACCTCTCGTTGTCGACCTTGCAACTCTGTAGCTCAACCACGAGGCTCCTCACAATATCAGCTAGATCTGGAGGGGTCTCTACCACTCTCCTTTCATCAGACTCTTCGTCTCTGTTGTGGGAGCCATCCCCCACTTTGTGGTGCGTCACCATTCTATGTGTCTGCAGTTTCCCATGGTTGATCGTCCACTTGTGTGCAGGAAAAACACTTGTTGTTAGTCAATATTGATATTCATTTATAACCAGCGCATAATTCATATTTTTTTTCAAATGCATACACATAATAGGAATTTTCATTCTTTAACTTCGGCTTTTGATAAGGGGGGTTAAGATAGTGGGTTACTTCTTTTAAGAGTACTCCAAATGGAGTTTCTGCGCAACTCGTCCATGAGCAGGCCAAGTCTTGTAACCATGCTCTAATACCAATTTGTCACACACCCACTACGACAACCTAGTTTTTCTTGTTCTTTTTCTTCGAGGGATAGAATCCCCAAGATGTCTATGGGGCCTAGCATAGACCCTCCCTTCCCTTATCCTCCTCCAAACGACCACACCCTGGCCTTAGCACAAGCGCATTTCACAACTCGCGAGTTCGGAGTCAAGACTTTCGACTCCCCTTTTCTCCAAACACCAATACCCGAGATACGATACGGGTATGGCTCCCTCCTCATTAGCACCTGCTACATGTAATCGTAGGCTAGGCCAAACACTAGCACCACTCACAACTTCGCTAGTTGAGGTGTTGAGACCTCGTGCTCCTTCTTTGTGAATTCTCGAGACGCGAGAGGTCAACGTTACATGGACTTTGCCAGAGCGACATGAACCTACCACTTGTCTCCTCCGCTATACTCTGCTCATGAGCTATGTCGTCGTCGCCCTTCGCACAAGACCTTGGCTCTCAGCATTTTGCGGCCTTAGAGATCAAGGTGCAACTTCTTCGTTCTGCGAAACCCCGAGCCACGATAAGTCAACAGTGGGTTGGCTCTTTCCCAGGTGACAAGTGTTCACCACCGATCACCCGCTTCATAGGATAAATACTAACGCTACTCACATCTCACGACTTCATGAGTTGGAGTGTCGAGACCTCGTGATCCTCCTCCACGAATCCCCGAGATACGATAAGTCAACAATGGGTTGATTCTTTCCCTGGCGACATGTGTCTGTCACCTGTCACCCTCTCCCACCTTTCTCTAGGTGCTTGTTGTTATGCCACCTGTCAACCATGCGGTCCCCACTTACGGATGGGTCACGTGTTTGCATGAGCCCTCGGCGCTTGGCACTTCGCGACTTCTATAATCGAAAAGAAACTCTCTCAAGTTCTGAACCCCCGATGGGAAATAACCACGAAAGTTCTGATCCAACGGTTCTCCCATGGCCTGGATCCAATGGTCATGATCACATCACGATCTCGCGAATCATGAGTTCATGCAGCCCTACCCTTGACCACTCCAATTCGTGAGTCAGCGAAATGCTACTTTCCTGCCTATACAAAGGTTAAGATCGATGGTCAATAGGGCTCCGTCAGATCCTTGGATCTACGGTCTTGGATCCCATCGCTACTTGTGAAGGATGAAAGGGTCAAGGTGTTAACACCTGCGCTCCTTCTCTAGACCCATCGGTCTCGACAGATTTGGGTTATTCCCGAAAGGATTTCAACCGTCCGTCTACCAAATGATAGGGTATTCTCTCTTTCTATAATTGGGCTCGCTATCCCTTCTAAGATTGAATCGTGAATTCAACTTCTCGGGGATTCAAACTCTCATGACTCCGAGACCTCAGAGAGCTATCCTTCCTTGCATAAGGTTTTCAAACCCAGATCACATGAACCTTCAGATGGTTCTTGGGAAATCATCCCAAATCTTAGTTGAGTCTCTGGGTAAAGATTTGGCACAGTTCCAAGGTTTATGGGGTAATCCCCCGGGGAAGAGTACTCTTGAGGAGCCTTCCCGGAACATTACGAGAGTCAGGAAAACAAGAAAATTCTCAGTGGAGTGAACTCATGCCCCAAACTTAATCCCTTGTACAGAAACCGACTATGGCATGTAAGCATACACATGCATCCATTATTTCCAGTCTAAAACACCAGGCAATCATTCTACACAGAGATTATTATGGGCATATAAACATATGCATGCATTCATGATATTCAATTTGAAATACAAGGTATAAAACACTTATCATATCTACCAGGCGTGATGCAACTGCTGAGAGGGGTGCTCGTTTCCACCCAACCATAGGCTCAGTGACTCCAAACGGATTTACCACTAGCCACCCCCGAGCTAGACCACGATGCTTTGAGGTTCAGTCTCCTACTTCCAGCTCAACAGAAATCAAGGACGAAGGTTACTCTCCTTCTCCTGGTATTCATAACTCCCTGCGTTTCCAGGGTTTTCTTCAGTTCTCTTCCACGATCCCCGTCGTGTGCGCTCTTTCTCTCCTCTCTTGCCAATTTTTCTGCAAGGGTTGCGTGTGGCACGAATTTTGTCATCCGTGGTTAGGTCTGAGGGATGTTACGAATGGGAGATTCACCCCCATCCCCTCATTAACTCTTGAGGAGCCTCCCCACCTACCAATCTGACGGGAAATCCATTCCAGGTCAGAGAGTTGCTTTGGTCTTTGAGCAAGTAAAAACCAGTACGGTACTGGCTCGATGGAAGTTAACACAACCATTCCAGGTCCCTTCCACCGCCTCTTCATTAGCCATCATGGTCTCTTTTAGCACATCCCCCTCCCAACAGTCATGCAACAACTATCCATAACATAATTTACATTCATCGACCTTTTATACAAAGTTCCATCAAATCAAACATTCACATCTTTGAGTTTGCCATAGTTCTTGGCCAATATGGTTATTTTTACAGACTGAGAGAAACATGGTGTTACACAAGCGACAATGGACAGAGTATACATTCAGGGAATTATACAGATAAATGAGGCAGAACAAAGAGTCCAAATGTGCAAGGCATAGATCTACATTTGACTTGGTTTCATATTGGTCGAGATGGACTATCTTCAACAGAAGGAGATGGGAGTGGATGTTGAAATACATGATACATGTATCGCATAGATTCAATGAACATGAATTTTGTTGTCAGGGAATATTTGAGCCAAAACCAAAGCTATATATATCATATTAGCTACAATGTTAGAGGTCGGAGTCAGAGCTATATTCCAGAGAAGCAAACAAAAGTGCATTGATCAAGTACCTAAGGTCGAAGACCCAAGATGAATTCTTAATTTCAAAAAATCTGCAAGATGGAAGAGTGAAGAAGCTTCATCACTAAGTTATTGGATATGAACATTTCAGTAAGATGGAAGAGTGAGTTAGAGTTATCATCACTAAGTTGTTGAGTATCTATACTTTTGGAGGTCCAAAATTTCTTCAGTGGGAAGGTGTGATCCATGAGGATCTGAGGAATGCTCATAGAGGTCCAAGAGGATCCAGAACCCTCACAGAGATCTCAGGGGATCCATAAATGCTCAAAATTTGATCGTCTCAAATTTTCCCGAAAATGGCATCGATGTGTAGAGCTCGTCGTCAGATTTCTAACGAGACCTCAAATAGAGCTCGTATGAAAAAGATATAAGTAGTCAAAGTTTAGGTCAAATAGGCAAAGTCAAAGGTCAAATTACTTGGGAAAATAAAAATGTGACACTTGTCACCACTGCAAGGGTGACACATGGCACCTAATTGACAGTTGATTGGGCAAGGTACAATCCAACTATAGGTTGACAAGGTGTCCAATCACATGATGACAAGTGGTAGACAATTGGTACAATTATAGTTCGACATGTAGAATTGGAAGAGATAATGAGAAGTTTCCACATGGCGACCCCTCATTGGCCAATATTGGCTAAGGTATATTGAAAGTTTGGGAGTCGACGGGGGTCGAACCTGTGACCTCCCTAACGAAAGGTCTTAACATACCCGCCACAATAAAAGACTAAACATTTATATGGCATATTATATATTTAACATTGTATAAAGTTATTGTAACACCCTATTTCCCCTAGTCTGTAAATATAACTATATTGGCCAAGGAACTATGGAAAACATAAAGGTGTGAATGTTTTATTTGATGGACCTTTGTACAAAAGGTCTATGAATGTAAATTATATTATTTTAATAGAAAATATTTACGTGTTTCATGACTGCTGAAAGAGGGGATGTGATAAGAGAAAACTGTGAATGCTATGAAAGGTGGTGGAGGGGACCCGGAATGGTTGTGTTAACCTCCACCAAACCAGTACCATGCTGGAATTAATTGCTTAGATCGGAAAAAACCTCTGACCCAAGAATGAATTACAGTTGGGCTGGTGGGTGGTAAGGCCTCCTCAAGATTTAATGAGGGGATGGGGTATACCGCCCATCCGTAAGGCTTCCAGACCTGACCACGGACTGGGAATTCGATCCACACGTAACCTTGTTGAGGAAGGAAAGAAAGGAAGTGTGGTGAGCAGGGGAAGACCTATGAAGAAAATGTAGAGACAAGAGCAGAAAATATCGGGTCCGAGGAAGGACTGAAAGCGGAACAGTGAGTTCTGAACACAGAGAACAGATATTGAGCCATGAGAAGGAGAGTAAACTTCATCCTTATCTATTTCTGTATTGGGAGAAAGAGAGTAACATTCGTCCCTAACTTCCATTGAGCTGGAAGTAAGAGATTGAATCTCAAAGAATCGGGACTTAAGCTCGAGGGTGGATAGGGATAAATCCATTGGGAGTGATTGAGCCTATGGTTGGGTCGAAACGATCACCCCTTTCAGCAGTCGCATCACGCCTTATGGTTATGATAAGTGTTTTTATGCCTTGTGCTTTTAATTGGAAATAATGGATGCATGTTTGTATTTATATGCCTATAAATGGTTTCTGTATTGAATGATTAAGTTAAGAGTATGTGTTCATTCCTTGAGAACTTCTACATCTTCTTGATTTTCCTTATGCTCTAGTTTAATTCCTTGAAAACACTTTCCCCATGGAATTTCCCTCACCGTCCTAGAGTCGAGTGAGTACTCCCCTGACTATGGAGGGTGAACCCCGAAATCACTGCGAGGATGGAGTCTATTAAGCTTAGGAGAGGTAGTGCATGTATGCACCAAGTCTTTGCAAGGTGAGTAGAGACCGAGACCATCTTAGGTTCTAGAGTTGAGTAATTGAACGTAAGGGGTGCGCGAAAGAATTATTCCAAGCATTACGTTCAAGAGAAAGAGTGCAAAACTCTTAAGCCTTTCAGAGCCAACAAAGCTCAGGAAGAATAGTGAGATTCAAGTATCAAAAGGGAATATCCTTTCATTTGGAATATGAACAGACGAGATCCATTCGGGAGGATCCATGTTCTATCGCAATCGTTAGATTTTAAGAAGGGGCACATGCGTTAACGCCTCGACTCCCTCAGTCTTCGCAAGTTCGACAAATGTTGGTAATCATCGTGAAGGGGACAGATCCTCCGAAACCTGAAGTAGCAATGTGACCTGGACCGTAGATCCAAGGATCTATCGAGACCCTCCTTGACCGTTGGATTGATGAAATCGGAGTTCACACAATGGAAGAATCGCACGTTGGCGTGATTAAACTTCTGAAACCCGAAGTTACAATGTGATCTAGACCGTGGGATCGAGGAAGGTCATGGACCGTCGATCCAACACGAGCAGATTAATTCAAGGAGTATGTGGGAATTTGAAATTCCCTAAGGACCAAGCTTAGAAGAGACAAGAGCTTTTCAAAAGCATAGATGAGGTCCAAGAGGCGAACTTGTTTCAAGTTCATAAGCTCAGGAGGGAAAGCGGAAGTCGAGACCCATACACCAGGGCTCGCAGGAAGTAAATCAAAGGTTGAGACCTTTGAAATATCTGAAATATTCCAAGTCACGGAAGAAAGCAAAAGCTCAGGAGGAGGAGAAACGATGATCATTGGAATCCACGTCCAGAAAATTTGAAGAGCGTGTAGGAGGAGATCAGATCTGAGTGCAAGGACCAACAGTCATTGGATCCCAAGGAAAGTGCACAAGGCCTAAAACCTTGAAAGTGCCCAGAAGAGAAGACTTTGTGAAGTCCCAAAGTTCTGAAATCATCAAAACCATCCACTGTTGGGGTTGACAAGTGGAAGTAGATCCAAGATTTCGAGGACTCAGGCATCGGAAGAATTGGGAAAAAGTAAGAGTTGAGATTTGAGATTTTCGATGGCTAGAAATCCGAAGCGACGAGAGTCGTCGATGTGAAGGCCGAAATCGTGGAGGAAATCATAGCCTCACATATGTAGGGACAGGTGTCAACAAATATTCCACTCTAGAAGATAGCTACTGAGGAGGAAGCAAGAGTTTGAGAGTTGAAACTCTCGAAGGCCGGAGAGCCGGAACCAATCGTAACCGTTGATTTTGAAGGGAACTACATGCCGACAGATCAGGGAGGTCTAGGAAGGCATGTGAAATACAAGAAAGGAGGATAGATAGCAATCATTGATCATAGATCATCACTGAAAGAAAGAGATCAATGGTCGGTAATAAATGCGGGGCCAGAAGATGCTCGGGTCTTAATTTTCCCTAAGTGGGCCGCAATTGAAACCATGGTATCGCCAAAGGCATACATGGTGCTTTGTAGTGAATTGCGGGGAGAAAAGCGAGTTTGTTTGAAAATACCCTTGGATGCGCCTACAATCACATACCTTCCAAGAGGTCATATCCCAGGGCCATATGAAGGAGGGGGTTAACGAAAAAGAAGATGGCACCCAAAATTCAATATTTCGTCAGCGCGCAGACAGAGGTCGCGGGTACCCTTAGATCTGCACCAGTTAGTCAAAAGGTTATGTGTTTAATTACAAAACGAGACCATCAAGGTCTCATAGATTCGCTTGGATTTAGACTCAGAGATCTTGAATGGAAGGTCGGGCTGGTTTCTCGACAGTCCAAATTAGAACCCATAGAGAGAGAGGATTTATTCTAGTAAGGAGGACGAAATTTTTATTTTATTTTTTTTAGCACTGTTGTGGGTATGTTATAGTTATATATGGGTGGCCAAAGTGCCAAGGGCCTAATCCCTCGACCCTTGACCCTTGGTCTTGAACTATAACATATAACCAACACTTGTTTGCAAAGGGCAGCTCAACACATATTTCACGCGTAGGTTATAACTTTGTGTGTGTGTGTGTGTATTATAACAAATAAAAAATTCCATGACGTAAACGACAGTCAATGGGAATGGAACCCTAACATGCCAACTTTATAAAAGGCCTAAACAACCTCCGCTAAGAAAATATCCACTAATGTTAGTTGGTTACAACTACATTCTAATTATAATTAAACCCATCCACTAATTTTAGGATTTGGTTATAGAACCAACCAAAGCGCACTTAATGTATGCCATAAATTTCGGGAAGAAGGTTAGGGGTGCGCCCTATTTAATGGAGCACACCCCAAGGCACAACACACACAATTTTATGCAAGATTTTTTCCTCGTAATGCATGTCGAGGGTACAAGGCACTTGAGGTAACACCATAAAACATGTCGAGGGGAACCTTGACGAAATTTCGAGTATTTTATATCAATTTTGCACGATTTTTCGCCAGGAATTCAATGGTGTACTTCGTTTTTTCATTTGAGCAGCGGATTTTCAGAGTGTCTTCAAATTTTGTTTTTGTAAGCCATATTTTAATGTAATTTGGAATTTTGAGATGATGAAGAACAATCATGTTATTTAAAGGGACTTTCAAGATGCAATGATGTATACCATTTACATATGTAATTTAGAGTTCTTTTATTTTCTGTTGTATTATCTCATTTACATTTCAGGTTATTAATTAGTTTATGGGTTTATGGACAAGTAAGACATTCACATGATATTTTGCAAATAGTCAAGCGATCTTCATTTTCTCGAATCCAGTTGGATGATTATGAGTATTTAAGAAATATTTACATCTAAGGATTTTTTGGGCTGAATTGATATCTGCGTTTGTTTATATTTTGGTTCAAGTTGGTATCAGAACTCGTTTGATATTTTTAGATCAACCTGTTACTTTGTGTGCACCCATAAACCCTTAATAGGAGAAACTCATATTTGATCACATTTATCAAAGAAGCATCGTTCTCTATCGGTATGGGCATACTTCATTTCGAGGTATACTAGAGGAACTTTGATGTAATTTATCAGCTTGTTTGAGGCGTGTATTTTATGATTCTCTAATGAACTTTGATGTAATTTATCAGCTTGTTTGAGGCATGTATTTTATGATTCTCTAATGAACTTTGATGTAATTTATTGAGTTTTTTGAGGTATGCATTTTCTGATTCTCTATTGTTCTATCCCTTTTCTCTAAAAAGTTTCTCCAGTCTCAATAAAAGTATATTAGAACTTAAGAGCATGGCCAAATGTTGTGGCAAAACTCTTTATATGCACTCTTATTATAATAGATTTTTAGTGTTTTAAAAATATCATCTAGCAATGTTGGATAAACAACTTCAAGAAATGAAACATACCAATGCCTGATAGCGAGAAAGAATATCTTGCAACTCACCCCTGGCCAACCAAAATTATGATATTTAAAGAAGTTTCTCCAGTCTCAGTAACAGATCCTGTGCCAGTTTACCTCATTTACTGAGAATTAGTTGTTTTTATTGCATTTGATCCAATTTAACCCTATTCTATTTTTGTTTTAAGAAACACATATATTGAAACTCATGCCTTGTCCAAAACCTTTCCATGCAAGTTTTGGCTTGAACATTTTCCCTTGAAAAAAAAGTTATAGAAGGATAGGCGTAGGCTTCACATACTACAATCTTGAGACCGACGTAATAGAATATGTGTCTATGCATGAATTCCAAGGTGTAGTGTTTGTTAACGAGTGTCCAGGTCAATGTTTTTATACGTAGTATTACCCAAAATCTGAGTAAATAAATTTAATCTTTCTTGTAAATTTTATAGTCAAACTTTCTTCTTTTTTTCTTACCCAATATTATATTGAATAAACTTTAATGTCCTCAATTTTTAATAATTTTTGTTACATTAATATATATTTATCTTAATTTTTTATCTATTAAATATCAAAAAAATTAAATCTCTTGAAATATAAATATTGTTTCAAATTTTTTATCTTAAAAAAATTGTTAAAATTTTGAAATTGTTACGAGGAAATTGTTAAAATTTTGAAATTGTTCGATGAAGACCGTCATTGAGCACACAACCCAAATCTTTAAACCTGCAACTTGCCCTCAACAACCAAGATACGCAAGCATATGGTGATAATATATAATGTTATCATATAGATTATCATAATCCATTAACATACATGAAAAATACGCCCATGGAATAATAATTCAAATATTTGCAAGATATCAATTGGATGAGAAAAGAGTATTTCTATTAAAAATAATTGGTAGAAGTACATAGGTGACAAACTTCTGTAACAACACATATCAGAATCGAGAAACTAAGTCCCTCAAGTTGGGCCTCCACCAAATGTAAGCTCATATAAAGGATTCGATGAGGTTCTCCATCACAAATAAGGAAGAGCTTGGGGGTTGAACAAGGATCTCATACTTTCAAGGACAAAGGGATGCAGACTCAATATGAAGTGAAGTTTCTCCAGAGTGTCTTTGCTCTCAAGTTTGAATTGTTGAATATCCTCAAGGCTTGGATATGACTCAATTTATAGCCTTCAAATGGAACTGAAGGGTCGATTCAGAGAATTTCTAGTTTATGAAAGATCAAAGATCATGGATCTCATGACATGGCATGGAAACCCAACATAATTTTTAATTTTGAGCACCAAACTTGATGTACATGGGTTGTAGTGGAGAAACATGCGTATATGCTTGTTGTATAACTGATAGGGTGCATATATGTGGAAAAATATGGTTTTTTGTCTCTGGAAGTTGCAAAAGGGGACTTCAAGTCTGCATACGGAAATGGAAAGGCCATCCAAGAAAGTTGCATTGGGTGAGGTGAAATTTGTTGTAACAGATTCCCCCTAATGTGTGAGGTCGGAGGAGTATCTGTGATGGTTGAAATACATTATAATTCCCATAAGTGGAGTAATGGAGACTTAGATGGAAGGACTAGTTACACATGAGAATATTACAATACATAATGACTTTGTACACATGGTTGCTAATCTGAATTACACTGCAGGGCCATGTGGAAATATATCAAATAGTTTTTCATGGCCATGAATATGAAATACAAAGTGGACATATGCCATAGGCTATTATAGTCACGAACAAGGCACAGTGGAATTCAGTCTCAAAATCAATCTGAAGATATCTATATACAATGGAGTACAATTTGATCTCTTGTGATCATTGAATTCATAAAGGTACTAGTCCAATGAAAGACAAAAAAAAAATAGAAATGCTACTACTATAAGCTGGAGGTCTTCTACACTATCCGTCGAAGGTGAAATTCTACATTATGTGAATAGAGGAGTTGAAGTCAAACACAATGAGACTTCATTTGATTATCATTCATTAAGGTATATCATTAACAAACATGAGACAAACTCGAATAATGAAAGTAGGCATCAAGGCACCGAGTACATTCTACAAGTGTGAATAAGGGTGTTGAGGTCGAACACTTGAATAATCCATCGATCATGAGACATTGATGTATTCCCAACTTTCTATGGCGGGAGAACCTGCCACTAATGATTGCAAGCCTCTAGGTACTCATAAGACTCTAAGTCTCATTTCTAGAATAGATGAGCTGAAGTCGATGGAAGGAGATCCGTTGAAAGGAGAGCAGTAGGGAATTTCTCATCATTCAACACGAGGTATAAAGCAATAGCTTGATGATTAGGAGGATCTCGGATGAACATGATGTTCATAAACCAACAACCATGTGCATCCCTTGCATGCACCAAATGCAAGTAGTGCACAAACGAGACCCTCTGAATAACAATCAATAAGGAAAATTGTCGACAAAGGAAAGGAAACCACCAATAAGGATAATGGAATCCAAGACACTGCACAAATCCCAATGTGTGAATATATTTCTTGTCATCGAACTCAAGGGAAACCCCCAGTCCACGACCAATGAGGAGATGTCAACTGTTGGGTTCAAGGTTACCTACCCATAATGAAAGTAGGACCAGGGTGTATGGTAGGACTACAACTTCATGTGACTCTAAGATACACTGAGGGTATGTCCGACATGCAAAGTCAAGAGTTCTAAGAAATGGTCGACACATGCTTATAGAATTCCTTTGAACCAGAGCATGAGACATATGGATAACTTAGGAAGCATAGAATTAATAATAAAACTTCTTGATGTAGGAAGCATCAACAAAATCTCCATAGGGACTGGAAGAATAACCAGTTGGAGGAGTAAAATCTAAGTAATGAGCTCAGCTTCCTAAGGTCATGCTAATCCCAAACTTTGGATAAAAGTGGACTCAAAAGTTTGTTCTCTATTCAAAGGCGACACAACTAATGTCGATATGAGATAATATTATTTTCCCGCCCATCTTTTTTTATGTTTTTTCATAGGAAAAGAAGTGTTATGATAAAGGAGAGGAAACAAGTGTCGCAAGTAAGAAACTATCCCCAAACTGTGGAACATACCTATCCTCAATGCAAGGAAGTGCATGCAGGGCATGGACACTCAGGGGAAAATTTCATCTTAAGGTACATGGTGTCAAGCTGCAAAGGATATATAAGAGGATTTTCTTAGCTAGTGATGCAAATTGCTAAGGTAAGAGGCTTATAAGTAGAAAGAGAGAACTGACAATAGGCTCAATACTGCAAGCAGGATGATGGAATGTGATTACAACTTAACTACAAAGAATTTTATTTTTCATAGATTTAGCTCCCTAGGCATGAAAACGTATAAAACATTACCCAGGAGAACTCTTCTAGCCAATGGTGACTAGAGTATTCCTTTTTCATAAGTATTCTACTTGGTCTGGAAAAGGGTTAAACTTATACCAAATAGACGTCCTTTCAAATCCATTTAACGACTGTGAAAGAGACAAGTTCACTCGACGATCTTTTCATTTTTTCGAGAGTCATAAAAGATATTAACTAAGACTCGGGGGGAGTCCCATAGGTAATGGTCAGAATTCTTGTAAGTAAGAATATGGGGTTTGAATGCAAAGTCATATTGGGACTATAAGGAACTCTTGGTGTTACACATCAAAATTACTCACTTTGATAGTGTTGCAAGTATCGTCATTACAAAGGTCGCAAGTATCGTCATTACAAAGGTCGCAAGTGTCGTAAAGTGTCAAAGAAAGCATGTTGCCATGATGCCTATGTCGTGCCTATAACGACATGAGAAGGACACTTGAAATACCTCAAATATTTGATTTGGAAGAGGAGAAATGAGTCAGCAGGCTTGCAAACCTTTTTCCATTTGAAAGCACCTCAAAAACTGAGTTTTGGAGGAGAGCGCTCCCCTATACCTCTTCTCGGAGCGTCGACGCTCCCCCTTACACTGTCTGGGAGCGTTATAAAGCTCCCCTGGCCCTTTTGAGGGAGCGTTATAGATTTTGAAAGTGTTGGCGCCCCCCTAAAGCCTACTAGGGAGTGCTACAACTCTCTGGTGGTCCTTTTGAGGGAGCGCTACCTATTATGGGCAGTTGTTAAGTTGTTGAGATGAATGGGGGAAGGATCCTTTCATTCTTGGAAGGCAGTTGGATTCAAATCCCTAGTCCAGCCATGATCTTAGGGCAGGTCCTCGAAGAAGGAGGCAAATCCTCAACTTCCCCAAGGATATCTCAAGTGGTTAAAGCCTCTCCAAGGCTATATAAGCAAGCTTTCTAATGGTGAAAGAGGACTGGAAAAAGGAGAATCACACCAAACTTATGATCTCATAAGTGGTGTTGGAACAAAGCTGGAAGAGGAAGAATTGCTAGCATGAAACCTATGATCTCATAGGAAACACACAGTCAGCCAAAGGAGAGTGATCAGTGAAGCTGTTGTTATCCAGATTGTGGATCTTTCGAGCAAGGGTTAGACGAAGAGGACTCGACGAAGCTGTCGCATTCGCATCTACGATTGTAAGTACTGTTGTCGTTATTCTCATTAATATGACACGCTTGGCCTGTTTATTTCTAGTTTGTGTCTAATGTTACATGAACTTATCATTGATAGATAGATATGTTTTCAAGCTAATATCAATAGAGTAGGAAGTGGTCGTACTTTGTTCATCTACAGGACTCATCGAGGAGCGAAAGATTGGAGCTCGACTCGGAGCGTGCAGGGACAAACGTCGATAAAAAGGTACCTCTCTTCTCCTTCCATATCATGTATTAGTTTGTATAGATTTGAAAGGAAGTCAGTGTCCACGTTAAGCACTTTCTGTCTTAGAGTTAAGGGTCTAGCTCTTTGAGGCAATCTACCTGTCCCCAGGGAGATTTTCCTACAACACTTGGTCCTATGTAATAACTTTTGCATGGGCACTAAATGGCACAAAGGTTCTAACTAGGGTACCCATGTTTGGTAAGCCTCTACCACTTAATAACGACACTTCTAGTAGTAGTAAGAAGGTTATGTGTCGCTAATAAATGGGTTCGTACCTAGGGTGTGTGGATCACGATCATAGGATGATGCAAGAGTGAAAAATGGAGTGAAACCCTATCCTATATGTCGGTGAAAAAATATACTTGTCGAAGGCATGAACGAGCGGTATGATGTTGGAAACCGCAAAAAATCCTCAACAAAACCACCAAAAACCAAGTCTTTCCACTGCACTATTAGTCCATAAGGTCAAAAATTAGCACAAACTATAGGAATTGGATAACAAATTTCTACTAATAGTAAAAATATACCATTTTACCATACCATTTGAGTTTTTTCACCCACATAGTGAATTTTAGGCCATTTCTCCCACGATATTCAAGTGTCGATTGTAGGAGCTACGATCAACGAAATCAATAACTGACTGGACGAATTAAGTTCCCATCCCCTCTACTTCAATTTCAATGGTTTAAATTTCAATTTTAGGCCCCAATTTTTTAGTATTAGAGGGCATAACATGGAAACTAGGGCATACGTAAGTGATAGTTCATCGGGTCGCATATACGACCCCATATACATGGGCAAAGCAAAGCCTACACGTGTATATGCATCCCTATATGCGAATGTTACCAATTTAGCCTACGTACAAGTCCATGAACAACATTTTTGAATGGTTTTAACTCAAAAAATGGTTTCTCCTTTGCAAGATGGTGATTAAATGGAGGGAGAGGGAGCATGAAGAGATAGATACAACAGTGGGATGATCCAGGTGGATATCAGTGGCCACCCACCTTTTTCAACTGGCTCAAAATAGTTTTCTGGCAATTTTGGCAATTTACTATTTTTAGCAGGTTTTAACTTCCGGGGCCATTTTGAGGGCCTAAATGAAGGTTTTTTTGAGATAGAGGCTCTCAATGATATCCAAAGGCATTATTGATCCCCCAAAATGAATCTCCTCGACGATACCTTTCCAACGAGCTATCACACGCCTAAAACGGAGATCGTATGCAAAAGTTACGACCTCGGGAAGTTGATGTACTAACTTACCCAAACGGGGCCCACATGACTTTTGGCGCTTCATCTCCTAGGGTTAGGTTTTTGGATGTATATGACTTTTGGCATTCTCTTCTATTGTAAAAAGGCCTCTAGAGCCTCATTGTAATGATCTTCTGACGGATGCGAGTAGCAGCCACATCTCTTCTCAGAGATAAGCTACCAGCACCCTAGCTAGTTTATTTCCATTCTATCTGTAAGCATATTTCAGTCATTTGTTATTAATGAAATGAAGTCTTATTTCCACTGCACCTCTATGTTTATGTGTATTTCTGTAATTCATTGTGTTCCTACATAAATCTGGATCATGGGAAGAGATGAAAGGGCCCAACAAGCTTTAAAAATATGTGGCATTTATACATTTAGGGCTCTCAAGGGAATGAGGACTCAAGTGAGGTTACTCTAGTTGCTAGTAAACTACTGGGATCCGAAGACAGAGTCCTTCAACCTTGATGGGAAACCATTGAGGATTGAAGTGGATGATATCTACTTCATCGCAGGATTGTCTTACCGAGGCTAGGTGGTGAATCTCAAGGCTCGGGGAGCTGGGGGTGGTATACCACCCACTGTGTTGCAGGCACAGATAAGGTAGGGAGCCAACTCCCAATTAGGGTGATTGAGAACATGAGCTTAAATATCGCCATGCTTGTACTCACACGGATTTCGGGGTCAGCCTCGTTGGACCAGGCATCAAGGCCACTCATGTTTTATGTGGTGGAGTGTTTAATATCCATTGTTTATGACTGGTGTACCTCACTGTTGGCTAACATGAAGAGCCAGTTGACGGATTGCAAACAAGGGAAAATGAGAAATTTCATATTTGCATCCATTCTTTGTAGTTTTTTCTTTGAGAGGGTTCCAGGCTGAGCCCTAGAGTAGATATTACTCCACATGGATAACGCGATCCATCCATGCCATGGTGGACCGACGTGATGAGGTTCCTAGGAGGTGGTAGGGTGCCAAACCCTACAATGATGAGTTCTTTTTCTAGTGGCACCGACAGGTCATATCCATTAACGACTACCCTTACGGTGAGATCATCTACAGAGGGGATCTGAACATGCCTTTTCCACTAGGTTCTGCATACGGTGATATTGGTAAGAATTTTTTTTATATACTTCATTTTTTTGTGTTTTTCAATAAAAATAAAAAATGAAAATATTTTTGTATGGTATCAAGTATTAACAATTTATTTGTTACGCAGATGTAGGTCCACGACGGCCAAAGGGATTCCCACAACATTGGTGGAGGGGCCGAGGAAATGAGAAAGTGGGCGGAGATGCAGAGAGAGTGTTGCAGAATGTGCAGGGGAAGCTGTCTTGATTGACACACATGATTCCTATTGTTCAAGTGGTGTATCTGCTAGAGGCAATGTAGCGACAGGTGGTGGGTGTACCCCGTGTGTGGGTGTTACTCTTCCGGCGTCTTGAAAATGTTGTAGTGTGCTATCATGATACGCATCTAGTGACATAGGTGTAGATGCCATGGTCATATTATATACAAGCCATATATATTTTTTGAGGGTGTGAGCCCCATTTTGTATTATGACACTATATTTTTGAACTCGAAAGGATGAAAGAGAAAAAAAAAAAAATTGTCTTCAGCTTTACATATATATATTACATTTTGTAAATGAATGTGTTTTCTTTGCTTAGTTATGTGACAAATTCCAATCTAAAATATAATTAGCATATGCATCAGATACATGATTGTAACTTCTAGGTATTATAAGTAAGAAAATCAAAGTATTGTTCCAAAAGTCATACCTGTAGGAATCATCGGAGTAGAGTAGGATCTCACACATGGTAATTGTTGTTCAACTGACATATGACTAACTGGGAATCCAGGCAAACCTCTAAAGACCGAAAACCATGTGAAATGGCATCGTGTAATAACTCTATAACGATTATATACTCAATCACATTATTCCTTGATGGCTCCAGACGAACGCCACCTGAAGACACCAATTAGCCCTTAGGTGAGTAAATGACCCAAGCAATGGAAGCCATGTTTCGCATATGACGACTGGCACTGTCCATGAATCATAAGTAAACTGAAGACTCCATTGAAATCTACCTACCAAGGGAAAATTTGATAAGTAAGTCGATGACACAAACGAAAATATGTATATACACTAGGATACAATAGTATACAAAAGGTCACACCCAAGATTGAGGGCTCAAGTGTAATACCTTTTAAGGTAGAGCCCATTTCTGGGCTCATCCAGCATATTCCCTTCATAATCTTCCAATTCATGGGCTCCTTTCTCTAAGACACATCGCACGATATAAGGACTGTGCCACATGGGGTTGAACTTGCCTGCCCCCAGTAGTTCTTTGGCTTGGTCATAAAGGAGAACCAAGTCACCCTCAATGTACTTCCAAGGACAAACAGATTTATCATATTGAACCTTAACATGTCGTTTATTCACTTTGATAGTCGTAGAGGCATCTCGAAGCTGCTCATCAAGATGCTCTAGGTGTATGAGGTGTTCTTCAAGATCGGATGTGTTAGGTAGGAGATCAATTTCCAACTTAAGGGAAGTGATTTTTCTTTCAATCGACAGAATCGACTTCACGCCATGTACTAACTGAAAATGAGAGAAACTGGTGGAAGTCTTTACCAAGATTCGGTATGCCCAAAGTAAAGAGTAAAGCATCAGATGTCATTCATATTTACTTGGGTTGATCATTTTTTGCAAGATGGTCTTGAGAGATTTATTTACCACCTCTACTTGTCCATTTTCCTGGGGATAGTAAGGGGAATAATGACCATTCTTAAACCCCAGTTTTGATGCTAACTCTTTCATCATTTCATTTTGAAAGTGACTGCCATGATCAGTGATAATCTCTCTTGGGATTTTGAACCAGGCTATAATATGGTTGAATACAAAGAATGTTGTAGTATTACCATCGGATTTAATGGTAGGCATGGCCTCTGCCCATTTAGTAAAGTAATCCACAACCACGATAATATGCTAGTGCTCCCCAGTTGAAGCTAGGTTGCAATCCGTAAAATCTACCCCCCACTTGGTGAAAGGATCGACAATGACAACTGTGTGAAGAAGGGTTGGGTGCGAGTGAATTTTCTGAGTGAACACCTGGAAAGGGTCACACTTCTTTAGTGCTTCAACACAATCTATAAAAATTGATGGCCAAAAATAACCAGCTCACAATATTTTTTGGGTTGTCGCAAGCCCCGATAAATGACCACCACAAGCCCCACTGTGACATTCATTGAGAACATAATCAACTTCCTCGTGAGTCAAGCAACGACATAAAATATTATCTACTCCTTGATGATACAAAGTGTCACCAATGATAAGGTATTTTTTAACCTAATGACGTATACATCATCGATCGTCTCTCAACAAATGTTGGGGTAGCTTCAAGGTTTGAAGATAATTTATATTGTATCCATACCAGAGGTTAGAAGACAAGATAAGGACGATATGTTCATCCGCAAACGAATCATCATGAAAAATTTCCTCGTCTAGTCGAGGGAAGTCCGATATCAACTTGGAAAAAACTAGCAATTTCTTAGACTTCGCCAAAGCGAAATTGAGATCAAATTATTGCAAAATAACAATCCACTTATTGTATTTCCCCCCTATGATATGCTTGATGAGGACGTATTGAAATGGATTGATATCCGCAACTACGGTAGTCTTGCAAATTAATATATAATGTTGTGATCTTTCAACTGCATGTACGACGGCCAAGGCTAGTTTCTCTACGTGAGAGTATTTAAGTTTAAGACCGACTAGGTTTTGACTAAGATATTAGACAATGTTATCATGGAGCTCATCATCCTCCTGAACTAGAACCATACCAATTGTCCCTTTGGACACGGCAATATAAATAAAATAGTCTCTATTGTAGTATGGAGGCTTCAACAGAGGTGTTGAAACCAAAGCTTTCTTAACAACATCGAATGATTCTTGGGCTCGCTCATCCCATATAAACAGAGTATCCTTTTTCAAAAGACACATGAAACCCTTAGTTAAATTGGCATAATTTACTATGAATCGACGCAAGAAATTATCCTTCCCCTATAAACCTTGAAGTTGTCTAATATTTCCTGGGGGAGGCAATCGAAGTATTGCCTCAACTTTCATAGGATCTACCATGATCCCATGCTCAGATACTAAGAATCCTAAAAGACGACCAAACCTAATGCATAATATGCACTTGTGAGGGTTCAACTAAATGTGATAGTAACGACATCTCTCAAATACTAATTGAAGGTGAGCGGAGTGATATACTCTCTTGTGAGAGTGAGAAACGAGATCATCTAGGTAAGCTTCAACAATATTCTTGAGATCGTGAAAATAAAAGGGCATGTTGGAAGGTTGTTCCAACAGTTTTAAGGTTGAAAGGAATTTCACGGTATTCAAAAGTACCCCAAGGACAAGCAAATGTCATCTTATGTTGATCCATGGTTTTGATTTGAATTTGATTATACCCTGAAAATCCGTCCATAAAAGAAAAGACTTCGCTTCCCGCACACTTGTCAAGAATCTGGTCAATGAAAGGAGTGTGAAAGTTGTCTTTTGGACAAGCCTTGTTCAGGTCTCTAAAATCCATACATACACAGATAGTTCCTTTCTTTTTATTTATGTGAACGGGGTTGGACACCCATTCAGTCAAGGGAACTGGGTTGATGAAACCAACATTAAGTAGCTTCTCTACCTCTTCTTTAATAGCAGGGGCCTTCCTAGGATTAACAACTCTAATATGTTCTCGAACAGGTTTAGCATCCAGATAGGTTTTAATCTCATGTTCCATAATGATAGGGTCAATCCCTGGCATCTCTTCATACTACCAAGTGAATACATCATGAAACTCTTTGAATAGATCGATGTAGATCTGAATTTCTTCAGGCGAACAATTTGCACTGATATATATGTTCTCAAGTTTTCTAGGAATACGAGAGATGTCAATCGTGATGGTAGGAGAAATATTCGCCATGTTTCCTTCAACATAAATACCATGCATATCTAATGGAACCACATCATGACCAACCATCTCACTCAAGTTAGATATAAATTCATCATGTTCGATCTTAACAAGCTCTAGGAGGAAATATGAATGATGATGCATATTGTCCCAAGGCCTATCAGGACCATACATGGCCTCTAAGATGGCTTCATCCGAAGGTAAAGTATCTTCGAGTAAATCATGTGAACAAGATGATTGAACGACCCATACGGGCTCTAAAATAGGATCCACCTGGTCCTTCCATGAGGAGGAAGGATCTGGGTTAGCAGTAGCATCAAGAATAGACTAATACACAACTTCTACCGCTAACAGTGGCATTTCCATCCCAATGTGTGACTGAAATTCTTACGACATAATCGGGGAAGGTAGGGTCCAAGGGTCGTTGAAATATGAAGTACGGAAAGGAACGGACCTCATCGACGACAGAGACTCACTGGAAATGGCATGAATGTGGTGAATTGGTGCCATGAAATCAAAGCTACCCATCAGAGAGGAATACATTTTGACACCAACATCCTTAGTTTCCTACAGAGAATTGTCGATCACAGGGACCGAAGTTCCAACCAATGCATCATGACTAGTGTGCGCAAAAGACAACTGATCAATCGTCGCTATTTTCTCTTCGTGAGGAAAACATAAAGTGAGGAAAATGGATGACACGACGGTTTTCATGGAATAAGTCCAATTATTCCCTAGTAGTAAAGTATAGTCGAGGGGCGCATTCACCTCCACTGTCTTCCCACCTACCTAGACCGGAAAAGTGGGAAGAATTCCATGGGGTTGAAATGAATTCCCATCAAATGTTGTCAACATAGTCATAGATTGGGATAGAGTTGGAGAGCCAATGGATTTCCAATAGGTTAGAGACATCATGCACATCGCATCACCTTCGTCAATTACAGTGCGTTTGATGGTAATTTTTGTGTACTCCACATGGATTTCAAAGGCCACGTGGTAAGGTAAGTGAGGCCTAACATTTGTGGCGTCAAACTTGATAACCTTTGAGCTACATAGGTCTAGAGCTCCTAATGTATATAACAAGGTGTTCCTCTATGAAGGACACATCTAGAGCACCTCCAAAGCCGACATCGCACAAGGGGTTTAGCCTAGATCCTTGAAAATCAAATAGTTCTAGGCGGCTTTGGCATTAGGATTGTGGGCAGAGCACTTTAGTACTCCTTTCGGAATACGAGGCAGAGGTTCTGGATTTTCGATCTACAAGGGTGTTTCTGGAGGAGGAGGAGACTCTGGAGCTACAATGGTTTGTTAAGAATCGTAATCATGAGATTAAGTGGTTACATCAATCTGAGATTTGACCATATTGACACCTAGATGGCCACCTTCACGTGCTGAGGGGTTTTGACTCTCGTTCGATGCATTTCTAGTGTTGGGGGTCCCCGAGGCCATGTGTTTATTATGTGGAAATAGGTTTGTCAGCACAATAGGAGGTTTTGATAAGAGCCTCGAGGATTCCTCGATTTTGGGGTATAGGCGGGTAAGGTGATCATCTTTACAAATTTTACAAGGAAAATTCACCTTCCGTTTTTCTTTCTTTCCCTCATCAACACTATTATTCGATCTATCATTGTTAGTGTAGTCCTTGGATTTATTATTATTTTTTCCACCCTTACGATTATTACCTCGTCCTTTCCTTTTATTCCCTCCTGGTTGTTGGTTATCA
Source organism: Picea engelmannii (assembly GCA_009831015.1). NCBI lineage: Eukaryota > Viridiplantae > Streptophyta > Pinopsida > Pinales > Pinaceae > Picea > Picea engelmannii. Next base: position 150,258 of record ML804199.1, on the reverse strand, counting down.
TTTCAGTTAGCCGACAAATTTATAGAATGAACATCTATCAACTGAGTGGGAGTTGAGGACAAAGTTGAATCTTGTCCTGCTATAGGATGGCTTAGAGACAAATATTTCAAATAGTTCAACACCAAGTCTATAGACTTATCATTTGCAGAGCCTATAATTCCATCGACATGAGGCCCAAGCTTTTGTCTGGGGTCATAGTTCGATCGCAGTGCGTCAGCAAGAATTTCATACAACATCCCAAATTGAGCATATATGAGGTCCATTTGTTGGGCTTTGAAAATACCTTCTTCCTCCGATGTTACTTTGGATGTAGAGACATCCTTCAAAATATAAGGTAATAAGGACTTAAGGAACCACTCCAACAAAAACTCTGGTAGGCTTTGATCAACCTCTTTTGTCTACTCCACTCTTGGATATGGTCTAAGATATGCATGACTTTATCTTGGCGGAGGGCTGAAAAAAGTTCCATGTCATCATCGTAACGAACCGACAACTGGAAGTGGTTGATAAAGACCAAAACCATCTGATTAAAGTTTTTGTATGTTCCCCCCAGTAGCTCAATGTACGATTTCATGGAAACCCCTGTGAGGGTGTGTTGAAATAGCCTCAAACAAATAGAATTGTCATTCAGGTAGTTAAATGAGCACCAAAGATGAAAAGTAGTGACATGATCACCTGGATCCTCGCCAGTATTTCCTTTGAATTTCGGAATGTCTGGAGGAATATTAGTGGGGACAAAGGGCCATAATGGATCATGATGCATAGGTTCATTCATTAATTTTGACAAATCTGGAAGATTAAGCGTCACTAGAAAAGGGAGTCGGGGTTGCGGCGTTTAAGCCCATTCTCCTGGGAAATATTGGGGCTGAGGAATTGCAGGACATCCAGGGTTCTTCTATATGTCATGCCCCTGTCTGGTGGGATAATATCCTCCTCCAAACTGATTCATAAAAGGTTGTATGGACACCATACCCACAGAAGCGACATGATGAGGGTTATATATCTTTCCCCCAACTGAAGGAGCTCTGGGATGGGGGTTTCCCATAGTGTGAAAATGACTCCCTCCTGATGGAAATATGGAGGACAGAGGGGGATTTTCCATAATAAATGTGTTTTTCGGAATCGACATGGAATAAGAGGGGATAAAGGATAGAATATAGGAAGTGAATTGTCCTCCTGGATTATCACTCCATCCAAAAGCATTGAGACTAGGATTAGGCCTAGAGGAAAGAGGAGGGCAACCTCCAACTGTAGGATTCATTTGGGGAATATGGCCTCCAAAAAATGAGAGAGGATCATATGGAGGAGCCATGCACCCAGGTCCAAAACTAGGATTCACATTAGCCGCTGGAATGGAGGATGAGAGTTGTGACGTCATGTTGGGCATACCAAAAGAAAAGGGATTAGAGACCAAAGGTATCGACTGAGAATTGTGACCTGGCGTACCAAAAAGAGATCTGAAAGGGTTCGTTCCTATGGTTCGATTAAAACCCATAGGTTAGGTAGCAGTAGAGGCAGGGATCTCTGACACCCCAACCGTTGAGGCTAAAGGAGTCAAAGGGATCCCACTAGTCATAGAAGATATAGGAGTCGAGGGACTTCCTGTGACATTTAGGTTTGACTCAGTACTCATAATTGGATAATTACAAGTCTGGGAGGTGGATATATATGTACCACGTTTATTAACTTTACGCCTTTTAGAAGGAAACTTTGGTAAAGAATCAAGATGTGGTGGTAACTTCAACAAACGGTGAGAATTGTGAGGAGGTTGGACTTGCTCCACGATGACTCAAGACTTGAGATATAAAACCAAATCCTAGGGCCAACTAATAATCAGAGAGCACACCAAAATAAATCAAAAAGGGACAATGCATACAAACAGGATATAGTGGCTGAAAAGGGTTCTCCCTCACTAGAGTAGGTATGTCTTGCCAAAGAGGGGCATGATACTCCCTTCAAAATATTGAAGGTATCAGAATCCATTATAAGGGCCCCTGTGGGATTAACAACATAGTCGGTCAGATCCCCCTGGAGAGGTAATCCTCCATAAAGGTTTTGTGTTGTCTGACCCTTATCTGACTTAGGGTACCTATAGAATAACCCCTGCAAGTAACCTATGTGCCTACATGTGTCAAGCAACTAGAGTCACCACAATATAACCAATGCGCAGGTGAACAGTCGTAAGTCTGGTCCACCGTATGGGAAAGGTAACAAAGCCTGAAATATTGAAATCACCGCCTTTCACGGAGGTAAAGGTACTAGAAAGACCGCAAATACGAATAGAACCCCAGAAATATATCTAACACTAAGAAGGTATTAGAGGGATATCTATGCAACCAAATTCGTATGACCTCATGCTTAACTCCAGTGTGAGCAAAGCCTCCTGACATCACTAATTACACAATGGGTTTCACCACCCCCTAGTTAGACACATATGTTTAGTTTAATAGCCTTGGAGAAGTTTACTCATAAAATCCTATTCCAAGGCCCTATGTCCTATACTTGGTTGTGTACCCTGAAAAATAAAATCGTTTCTACTCAATTTTAATTAATTAGTGTTAATTTTAATGGCTTCTTCTTACTCAAGAGGTGTGGTCATGAAACTGATCGTATTATGACTCATCATATAAAAAGAAGCAATTATAAAAACATTGCTAAGGAATAGTCTTGAATTTCAAAGAGATGGTATGCTTCTAAATGTAATTTTTCCAATGCAATCTCTACAATTTCAATGAAATGCAATCTCTCCACATGTGTCAAAATAAATGCAATGTAATCAAAAGTGCAAATGTCATAATTCAAAATAAGCAAATATTTTTGTATTTTCGATATAAAGAAAAGAAAATGCAAGGACTGAATAGAAACTTCACAAGCAGACCCCATTGTAGGCAAAAAGAGACAAGCCAAGCAAGACACCAAGAAGCAAAAAATCATACCAATGTGCAAGGACAACCAATGAAAAAGATGATAAGAAAGAATATCGCCCGAAAATTAACAAATAAGAAGCTTTCTTATCACTCTGTAAGCACTTAACAGTCAGGATAGAGACCCAAGAAGACCCAACAACCAACCAAACTCACCCAACAAATGCCAAAATCAACCAACAAGACTAAAGAGATGATGTACGTGACTATTTGAGCAAAACTCGCATATATACGCACCCTAAAGGAAGACAACTCGCATATGTACACGTTTGTCAAGGGAAAAATTGCGTATACCTAGTAAAACACTGCCAGGGAAAGGGTTAAGCCAAGAAACTCAGATGCAAAGTAAAAATAGGTTGTCAAGCAATAGGCGACAAGGAAACCTAGGCTAACAAACAAAAAATCAAGGAGAAAAACACTCCAAACCCCCCAAAAAAGATCAATCCCCTAATATGGTTGCTAATTATGTTACAAGGAAAATCTCTCTATGGCAAGAGGTAAACCACAACAAATGGAATGACACACATAAATCAAATATAATCCCAAGTATTCTATATAAAATAAATGCTAACAAGAGAAGGCTATGAGCCTACCTCATCTGGACATTCGATGAAGACCATCGTTGAGCAAACAACCCAAAGCTTTATACCTGCAACTTGTCCTCAACAACCAAGATATGCAAGCATATGGTGATAATAAATAATGTTAGCATATAGATTAGCATAATCCATTAATATGCATGACAAATATACCCATGGAATAATAATTCAAATATTTGCAAGATATCAATTGGACGAGAAAAGAGTATTTATATAAAAAATAATTAGCAGAAGTACATAGGTGACAAAATTTTGTAACATAACATATCAGAACCGAGACTAAGTCCCTCCAGTTGGGCCTCCACCACTTCAATCCTCCACCAAAGGAAAACTCATATAAAGGAGTCAATGAGGTTCTCCATCACAAAGAAGGAAGAGATTGGGGGTTGAACAAGGAGTTCAGACTTTCAAGGACAAAGGGATGCAAACTCAATATGAAGTGAAATTTATCCAGAGTGTCTTTGCTCTCAAAGTTTAATTGTTTAATCTCCTCAAGCCTTGGATATGGCTCAATTTATATCCTTCAAATGGAACTCAAGGGCCGAGTTAGAGCATTTCGAGTATATGGAAGGTCAAGGATCATGGATCTCATGACATGGCATGGAAACCCGACATAATTTTTAATTTTGAGCACCAAACTCAATGTGCGTGGGTTGTAGTGGAGAAACCTACATATACACTTGTTGTATAACTAATAGGGCACATATATGTGGAAAAATATGTTTTTTTGGCTCTAGAAGGTGCAAAAGGAGACTTCAAGTTTACATAGGGAAATGGAAATGCCATCCAAGCAAGTTGCATGAGGTGAGGCAAAATTTGTTGTAACATAAACTCTCTCATTTCTTAACAATCTTGAAATTAAATAAATTTGAACTCTCATCTTTTGAATGAGGTTAATATAAATGGCCAGCTCTAGGATTAAATAACTTTGATATCTCTCTGAGAAAAATAAGGAAACAAAAACCGTATAATTCCACCCGATCCATGACTCGTTCTCTCTGGAATAGTAAGAACCAAAAAATAATGTAAATCATTGTTTCTTACACTTTTTACAAAGACTACACCCAAAAAAAATTATAACCCATTTTTTATTAACCTCCACATGATTGACTAAAATTTCCTTCGCTCAATTTCTTCGAATTCCATCCATGACGATTCACAAAGAAAGGGGGACTCATTATCTTAAATCCCACCTTGTTTTCATGAGTTTTTAGGTCAAAATATCTTCTCTGACATGTCATATCTATTACCAACTATGTTATTATTATACATGTCATGCCAAGTATATAGCAATCGATTTTCTTTGACTGCATATTAATCAAACATTTGACTATAAATTTTATCCGTTTTTCCAAAGTTAAACATTAAATTATTGAATTTTATTATATTTTTAAAATATTTAAATTAGTTTTCTTTATTACTATTGGGTACATCATTTGAACCTCTTATTGCAGAGGTGGCGAGGGCATTGGAAGGATTATTTAATATTAATAAATTTCTGAGTGAATTTTTGTACGGCGGTGGTGTCCTGAATAGTGGCTTCAATACTTACCGTGAGGTGGCATCTTCTACCAGAATCGACACATCACCGGAAATTTGTTGAGGGATACCATGCGGCTGACCCTTCAGCTCGGGTAAACATCTTTGTAAACATCTTGGCTTTTATTCAACAGGATGTTACTACTAAATTTATTTTAACCCAGGCGGTTGAAATTAAAAACATGAGGGGTGTAGCGTTTGACTTATCAACGATGTGGGACTCACTAAAAGAAAATTATATATATATTTCTACTAAAATAAATAAATATATATTTATTTTTAGTTTTTATTATTTAGTAAATCTAAATAAACAATAATTTATATCTTTCCCCTTTCAACTTTGTTTTAATGAAATCCATATGGGAATATGAATAAGTAACAAAGTAAGACAACATGCAATATCATTAGATCCAAGAGATATTAGGGTTTGTGTGTCAATAATAAATAAAGCTTTCCTCCTCCGTTCCAAAACACATCACATTTTTACCTTTACTAATATTTTGGATGTTCGTGAATAATATATCTTCCCTTAAGCTTCTTACCCAAATATTTGCCAAAGTTTCTGGAGTCATATTTACCGCAAAATAATGTCAAAAACTGCAAAATGATGTCAAAAACAACTTTGGTTTTATAACTATTGTTTTATTATACCTGCATAATGGCAAGTAAGAAAGAAAGAAAGAAAGAATTTTTAACGTCCACGAGGCTAAAAATAGCCTATGGGACAGATTGTTTTTCCATCTGCCTTTTGTATTCGGCCCTTTTCCTGTGAAGTTTTACAATAATCACTCCCAACTTCTCAACAAACTCTTGCTGAATAGATTATCCCAAGAACTAGCTGCCAGAATACCTGCATAATTTTTCCTGCTGTCTTTGAGGGCCTCACATTCTAAAATGAAATGTTTTTTTGTTTCCACTTTTCCAGACGAGCACAAAATACATACTCTTTCTTCCC
>ML804199.1:91608-142098 GCA_009831015.1 Picea engelmannii | reverse complement strand
AGTTTGTTTCAGACTTCTTAATTTTTGCTCTTTTGCACTCAGCAAGTGCGCTTTGAATTAAATGTGTTAATCTGTGACTGTGAAGGCCATGAAATGAGATTTCCTCCTTCTCAAAGAGCCTCTCTAACATTTTTTTGAAGGTACTACAATTCTCTGGGGTCAAAAGAATTCTGCCATTTGTGGGGTTTTGTTGAACACACTGAGTTTTTGACCCTAATTGCTTCTTTTCGATCCAAGAGAAACTTAAATAAATTGGCCTGTGATCCGATTTTAAGTCCCAAATTTGATCTCCAATCAACACTTCCTCCATTTTCCCACACAAGTTATGTGAGCAAATTGCATAATCTACTACACTTGCTCCATTGTAAGTATTGCAAGTGAAATTACCAGACTTTTCCCATCTAGCCATACCATTGCAAATGACTAAATCAAAGCCCCACATAGCGCAAGCAATTGTTCTCCAAAGAAATTGCAGCCTTTATCCTCTGAAATTCGTTCCCACTGATGATTACTCTCTTCTGTAAGCCAAATAGGGTCATCGTCTTCTTTGCAACAAAGAATGCTAGCTTGTTCACCTGCAGTTCTAGCATTGAAATCCCCCACTATAAGGACTTCACCTAGCTGAGAATATATTGCAGTATCTGTTTTTAAGGTTGCAAAGGGATATTTGTGGTCAAGCCCTCTACTTTTGCAGATTTTTGAAACTTGTGGCGCAAAATAACATGCTGCAATTCTGATGTGATTTCCATTTTCTGCCATTTTCCATTTTGTGGTATATGCTGCCATGCAACCTTGTTAAATTCCAATATTCAGTCAGCATCCATACTTACTCTAGTCTTATCCCTTCACATTTGAAAGTACCCTTCACATTAATTTATAATAAGTATACCAGTCATCTTAAATAGACAAACTATTTTAATTATCTACTTTTATTTCAACATGAATGATACGGGTCAAAGCATTAAATGGAAAAAATAAAAAAACTTCCATCATTGTCATTTTTATTTAATGTTATTCAATTTTAGTGAATGTATGTTTGATTCTTAGCGTATTTTATTTGGGTTTTGGTATATGTGATAATTCTTATATTTGTATATTTCATGAACGATATTATTCAAATGAATATTTTTTTTTATTTGCATAATATCTTGTGCAGCTTGTAAATTTTTTTTATTAATTTTATTTTTTTCAAATTCCACAAAAAAAAATAATTATATAACTCTATAAGACATTCATGGAAGAGAAATGCAACACATAATGTTGATTAGGGATCCACATTCTCACCTTGACTTGGAAAGTCCACACAACCCATTGTCCCTTGGTATCTTTTCAATCATCAAAGTTTGTTTATTTATGATGTCAGTCATAGTAGATTTGACTCATAGCATACATAAAAGTTGATAATCTACTTGCTATTCCTGGAAACACAACATGCACAAGTCTACAACAGAGAGAATACCATGAGGGATATCGTTCAACTTGAATTTGCATGTGACCTAGAACCCATATGATATTTCTCCGGCTCATCTCAAGAGTGGCATTGAATCGATCCACAACTAACCTAGAAAGCCAAACATGACCAAGGTTTTATCGGATTAATCGGTAAATGCGGACATAAAAAAATCTCCCTAGATCCCACTAGAAACTAGAACAAAATAGAACAAAATGCACACTTTGCCTTAAACTTCATCATCATACAATCTAGTTTAATGAGTTACAAGAGACGTACCTTTTAAATGAAGCTTGTCCTCGCTAGTGTCGTCTTTGTAGCTCCTTCCTTGAGTTTGAAAAATAGTAAGCATGTCTAAGAACCACAAACTAACAAAGAGGGAAAACAAAGATACATGTATTCTAATGAAGTCTATGTATATGTCAAGGAATTATGAAATAGAAGACAAGATGCTTATATAGGGAAGGAATTCATTACTGTATTAAGTGAATAGAATGTGAAGAATACAACCCATGCCTTGATGTTGCAAGGTCCCCTTTCGATGGCTCTTTGCTCCAAAACACACACCTTTGCTCCAATTCCTTGAATGAAGAAGATCCACAATCTGACTTGAAGAACTAAAGCAAAGCTCTCAAGCATAATCTGAAGTAGAACTCTCCATACAATTCTTAGCCTATTCAACCTTAGCCTTTTCCATGAGATGTCCCTCTTTATATAGGGTGAAAGAGATATGGATGAGGAGATTAGGATGATCCCACCAAATCATAGAAGCGAGTAAGATCCAAACCGATTGGAGGCCACCTCATCTTCTAGAAGATCCCCTTCTAGAACATTCATGAAATTTGAATTTTCCCAAGATTTAAGCATCGTCGCACCCTATGAGTATAGCATCATTCGATGTCATTGCAGTCCAGGTATAGTGTAGGATGTGACAATCAGGCATCATCACACCCCATGCATATAGAAGGGTGCGACGACCTTCCTTCATATGGTTTTTGGCAAAGGAAAGCAAATCACTTTTCCCATGGAGAAAGTCTCTTTTAATATTTTTAGGTAACATGAACACATGATGTCAAGATATCACTGAGGTGACCAAAATAATGTGTAACAGAATTCCCCCCAACGTATGAAGCTGGAACTCATGACAGTTGAAATACTTTGTAGAATGTGTATGTCGAAAACAAGGAGCACATCGTTCAGGCACCTACAAGCAATCAAGCATCTGCATAATATCATACCATCTCTGAGGTAGGCATTCCCATGATCAGACTACAAGTGACTATTATCATAAGCGTCAAGTGAGTCGTGGCCACTAAAAATACACCGTGGATCCATGTCATCATGATTCAACATAGCCACCAAGAATACACTGTGGATCTATGTTCAAAAGAACTCAAATTCGGAAATAGCATCCAAGAGACATAAAAAGTGGATCTATGTGTCAATACAAATCATGAATACTTCGTCGCAACCTAGACCAAAGTGATAAGATCCAAGGTCTTCATTTCAATTGTTTCTAAGTATGAATCTAACCATCTGATTATAGGTGTCGAAGTCGAACATGGTAGAAACCACTTGATTACTAATCATTAATGAAAACCGTTAACAAGTGTGAGGAAAATAACCATTGATGTCAATGACTCCCAAGGTACCCAAGTACAATCCAATGAATGCGAATAAATGAGTTGAAGTCGAACACTCGATGGAATCTTCCAATTAGGGGTCAATGATGTGAACCCACTGTTGAAAGCGAAGAAACCTGCCATTGAGGCATGCAGGTTCTAAGGTATTGAATGATTTCTAAGTCTTGTTCCCAGATAATGTGTTGAAGTCAACAGGAAAAGACTCGTCATAGGAGGGCCTTGATGTATCCCCCATCAATGGCACGAAATATGTAACAAAATTGAAGTAGATTATAGTATGAAGTGATTCAAAACTGGCATAGGGAAGGCCTTCATGGTAGAAGATTTATAACTACAGATGGTCGACTCGATAGAAGGATTCTTTAGGTTGGAATTCTCTTGAACATATGAATGACATGACAATGGTCTTTGTAGCATTGACTCAAGGAGGACCCAACATATGAACTTGTGGATGGTCAAACGAGAGATAAAATGGATTTCCCAACCCGAATACAATGATGAAGGGGGTGTCATGTTCAAGAGTGACTATTATTGCCACTAACACAAATAAAAAGACACATTTCTTTCCCAATTTTTCCCCCACCATTTCTGGCGAGTACCTCTTTATTGTTACGCAAACTAAAGGAGGATAACATATGCTTGTTGATGTAAGCTCATCCTTCAGATGATTCCCTTGGAGTATTTTTAACGAACCCTAAGAAGGATTGGTTCGATCCCATATGGGTATTTCGATGTTTGTTTAATGAGTCCAAGGAAACAACAACACTCAGGGTTTTTTCAATTTTAGAGAGTCTAAAAAACACTTAAAGAGAACTCCATCAAGTCCTTTTTCGTAAATTAATCTGACAAGACCGAAAAGGTGATAATCTACCGCTCATAAGATGTTTTCTTCAAATACTTTTACGAGCGTGAAAATAACAAGGTCGCTCGGCCATCTTTTCATGTTTAGGGAGCGTGAAAAGAGCTTAAAGGGTACTCCATAGGTTTCTTTTTTCGTGTTTTCCAATACGAGTTTGAAAAAATGAAAAAAGACTACTCGATTACATTCTCATGGTTTCACGAGCATGAGAAAGAACTAAGACTCAGCTTGGATTTTTTCCTAAAAAACCATAAAAGGATTTATACATGTGACAAATATATAAAAATAAACCAAAAAAGAGGACCCTTGTTCCAATGTCTCACTTCTAGAATTTTCAATCTGCAAAAATCAATCACTTGTAAAGTTGTTAGGACTTTAGGGTTTGGGTAAAGCATCAAATAATATAATATACAAACGAAAAGTAATAAAAGTCAATAAAATAGGTAACAAACCACATTTTACCATTTAATTTGTAACTTTGCCCAAATATTGCTCCAAATCCCTTTTTCACCTCTATTTTCAATTGTGGATTGCGGAGTGCACGATGGATCATTTCACGAATCGTCTCTGCATAAAAGGTAATATCCATCTCCTTCATCCTTTCATGGTTTTAAAATTGATTTTCATTGGTTAAATTTATGTTTTGGGTTGATGTTTTAGGGGTTACACATGCGTTGAGGTCATCGCAGGTGCCCTATATCGGGACCTGCGACGATCTAGGATTGTCGCAGGTGAACCTATAGCTAGGGTGCGATCACATCACACTATATGAATGCACAGGCCTACGACGACCGCAGCCCAAAATTGTAAAATATGAACCCAACAAGGGAAAACCCCCAGGAAAGAAAATTGGGTTTCTAATCTCTTTTTATGGTTCCTTGGCAGGTCTTCCCTGGTTAAGATGTTGGAGTGGTGCGAACGAGAGAACGAAGAGGAAGATTACTTCATTGGGAATGACTCGATAATGGTTATGTCCCTTCGGCAATGTGGGTTACTGAAATTCTTCCAAGATTCAGGGCATGAGGGCCCAGTTGAGACTACTTGAGTACTTGGTTTACATGTGGGATGTGAACTAGCAGACATTTCATGTGGGTACCCACACACTCACTATCGATATCGAGGATATATATTTCCTGACAAGACTATCTTGTCATGGTTCACGGGTGACACTTACAGGTAGCATGGGTAGTGGTGAGCCTATGAACTACTACATTAGTCATCATTATGTGACGGGAACCGAGAAACATAGCGGTATGGTTGCTATCATGGATGTCTGATATTTTATTTTACAGACTATATTCTATACTATTACTCACATGTCAGGGAGTGCAACTCCCCATATGGCTCTGCAAAGCCATTTTCAGTATGCATTGGAGTGTATGGAGCCTCAAGTATTAAACTAGTGCGAAGGGGTCCTAAAAAGAACGAAGAAACAACTTACCAAGTGCATAAGTGGTGGGTTGAAACAATTTGGATATGGGTCTATTTTGGTATCCTTCTTCCTAGAGAGGGTCCATGTCCTACGCTTGCAAGTGGAGTGGGGTCTACCCTCTCCATGGGATCCAAGGATGAAGAGGTCGGTAGATCTCACGACCCGACATGGAGGCGGTCACATCGTCATGTATAACGATGTCTTATTCGAATGGCTGAGGACTCAAATGCTCATGGTCGATGATTATGCATATGTCAGGTTAGAATTTTGTGGAGATCTATACCTAGCTCTTCCCAAAGTTTCCCAGTGGGGGGACATAGGTAAGAAGGAAATTTTGTTTATATAATGTTTTTGTTATTTTTTAATGATATCAAATGTTTTTTTTCTTGTTTATCCGATGACTAATCGAGTACTCTTCAATCATGCAGATGTGGGACCTTATCGTCCTCCAGGTTCATCCCCTATCCATAGGCAAGGGGAGAGAGGTGTCGTATCAGGAATAGCTATTGTTGACTTTAAGACCATAGAACAAAATCTGGAGGGACTCACAATGAATATCCCTGATGCCACAATAGATGATATTCCTAGGCATTACCAACGCCACACAGTGGGAGTATCCACATCCATCGATCGACTGCTCCGTAGAGTAGCATGGGCAGTCGCGTGTTATAGCGAGCAACATCCTTGATGCTCTGTTGTATATGAAGCCATGTGCTTCACATTTTTTATATTTTGGTCTTCGAAAAAAAACACTTTTTGTAAACTTTTATCATTATGAATATAAGGCTCATACCGACTTACTTGTTTTATGTACAAAGTGTGATTGGATTTTATAAATGTCTAAAATGTATGTCTAGCACATAATTATCCAATGAATCTATTAATGTATTTAGACATCTAGGAATGTGTTGATATTCAATGTAATCAAAATGATGTTCCAATAGGCGAATTCGTAAATATACCCTTAACAAAGTAGGACTCCGGATGGAATAAACATTACTCAACTATAGAACTACTAACTGTGAATCGAGTCATACAATAAGATGATGGATTCTAAGTGAAACAACGTCGGTCAATAATTCGATGAATACACTGTATTCCGTGATATTGTTAGTTGGACGACCAAGGAAACCACCATGTAGACTGATCAATTCATATGTAAGTGCATAGATTGCCCAAGCAACAAATGCTAAGTTTTGAGTACTGTGACTAGCGCCATTAGCGAAGCCAATGTAGGGTAGTGAATACACTGACACCTGGAAACCAAGCACAACACAAGGTAAGCAGTTGAAGGGTGAAACCAAACAACGAAAAAGCATACAAGAGTATGATACACTAAAATACACAACACTCATGCAAAAATGATTTAAGCATAGTACTTCTTCAAGTAAAGCCCATTTTTGGGTTCACTCAAAGGGACTCCATAATAATCTACCAGCTCATAAGCTCCTTTCTCCAATACTCATTTCACAATATAAGGACCCCGGGACATGGGCTCAAATTTACCGGCCCCTAGAAATTCTCGTTCTTGCTCGTAAAGAAGAACTAGATCACCTTCAGAAAAAACACGTGGTTTGACATGCTTGTCATATTGGGCTTTGACACACTTTTTCTGAGTTTCAATAACCAAGGTAGAATCACGACATGTTTCTTCTAACTGCATCAAATACAAAATATGTTCCTCTTCAGCAGAGGTGTTAGGGAGAAGTTCGACGACTAGTTTCAAAGATGGTATTTCACATTCAATCGACAAAATTGATTCGATACCATATACTAACTGGAAATGTGTGAATCTCATGGTAGACTTAACAGATGTTTGATAGGTCCATAATGTTGAGAACAACATTGTGTTCCAATTTGACTTATGAATTCCTACCATTCGTCGAAGAATAGTAGTGAGAACTTTGTTAATTTCCTCAACCTGGCCATTGGCCTGCGGATAGTAGGGGTTTGAGTTTTCATGGTGAAGACCCAACTTCTCAGTAAGTTCAGACATCATGAAATTACAAAAATGACTACCATGATCAGTAACAATGGCTTGAGGGACACCAAATCTAGTAATGATATGATTAAATATGAACAATGCTGCATTTTTCTCGATATTATCAAATGTAGGCATCGCCTCGGCCCATTTAGTGAAATAATCCACAGCTACAATAATGTATCCATGCCCCCCGATCGAGTGAGGGTTACATGTCATGAAGTCATGAAGTCAATGCCACATTTAGTGAATGGACCAACGGAAACTACAGGGTGAAGAGGAGTAGGGTGAGATCAGATCTTATTGTTATAGGTTTGACAAGCGTGGCATTTCTGGACGACAGTAATGCAATCCTTAAACAATGAAGGCTAGAAATAACAATCTCATAAGATATTTTGGGCAATGGCATAGCCAGACATATGAACTCCACATGCTCTAGAGTGACAGTCATTCAAATATTTCTCAGCTTCATCGTCGAAATATGGAATCAATACCACGGCGGTAGAGGGTATCACCAATGATGATGTATTGACGGGCTTGATTCCGGATACAACGACAACATGTACTAGAAATATCAGGCCATCAATTTTGGGTTTGGAGATAGATGATAATATCTCTGTACCATACGTCATCAAAACTAATCAGAAAGATGAATTCATCAGGTAAGGAATCCTCCACCACATTTTTTTGTCTCAGTAGAGGGAAGGTCACATATCAATTCGGAAAAAACCAAATACTTCTTTGACTTGGCACATTCAAAATCCAAATCAAAATCCTAGAGAAGAACTATCCATTTAGAGTAATTCCCCTCAACAATTGTCGAGTAAGGATATGTTGCATGCGGTTGCAATCGGAAATGACCGTGGTTCTACGTAATAAGATGTAGTGACAAAAACGTTGAATAGCTTGAAAAGCTGCCAAGACCGGTTTCTCCACATGTAGATATTTGGTTTTGGTAGTCATGAGACTCCGACTCAAATAGTATATAACATGTTCATCATGTGAATCATCTTCTTGGACTAAAACTATGGCAATGGTAGAGTCCGAAGCAGCTAAGTACAAGAAATAATCTCGGCTATATTCGGGTGGAAACAACAGTGGTGTACATGTTAAGGTGAGTTTAAAAGATTCAAAGGTTTTGTTTGTAGTATCGTCCCATACAAAATCATAACCTTTCTTGAGGAGCCGAGTAAATCCTTTCGTTAATTCAGCGTAATTGGGAATGAATCGACGCAAAAAAATTTCCTTCCCCTGCAAACTCTGGAGTTCTCATAGTGTGGAAGGAGGAGGTATATTAAGAATAGCCTCAACCTTCAAGGGATTTACCCGAATCCCATGTATAGACACGATAAAACCAAGAAGTCGTTTGGATTCCACACAAAAAACACATTTGTGTGGATTCAAACGTATGCAATAATAATGACAACGTAGGAAAATGGCTCGTAAATGTGTCGGGTGATCTTGGTGATGCATGGAATGCGCCAGTAGATCATTTAGATAGGGTTTCACTATGTGCTTAATGTCATGAGAAGCGTAAGACATATCACGCTAAAAATTCGCCCCAACGTTTTTTACACCAAAAGGTAATTTCTAGTAGGCGAAGGTTCCCCACGGGAAAATAAAACCAATCTTGTGTTGATCCGCTAGTAAAATATTAATTTGATTATAGCCGGATAAACCGTCCATCAAGGAGAAGATTTCACTCTCGGCACAGTCGTCAACGTTCTGGTCAATGAAAGGGGTTGAATAATTGTACTTGGGACAAGATTTATTTATATCCCTATAATAAACGCAAACACAGATCCTCCCTTGTTTCTTGTTTACCAGAACAAGATTGGACACCCAATCGGTCAAAGCCACGGGATAGACAAAGACATCTTTAAGAAGTTTCTCAACCTCAAGATTGATAGCAGCAACTTTACGTGGATGTATTGGATGAAGTATCTGTTGAACGAGTTTATCGTTCGGGTAAGTCTTAATCTCATGCACAACAATATCAGGATCAATACCAGACATTTCCTCATAACTCCAAGAAAAAACATCACATAATTCTTGGAAAAGGGATTTATAAGTGTGAACCTCATCAGTAGAACATGAGGCATCGATATGAACATTTTCCATGACTCTAGATTTAATCGATATGTCAAGAGGAACGGTAGGTGAAATGTTACTCAAGTTTCCTTCATACAAAACATCATGTGTTGGCTCGGGAACAGAAGAAATAACAAAAACACTTGCGGAGTTGAATTCTGTCGGTAGCTCTCTATGGTATCACGTGCTAGGAAGAGAATAGAATGATGACTCCCATCATCCCACGAGGTATCTTCCATAGACATGACCTTCATGATCATCTCATCAGTAGGAAATATCACGTGAAATAGATTAGGAGATTTATCACAGAGAGAAGGAGGAGAGGGAGTTGTCGATTTAATAGCTTGATAAGTTGATTCGACTAGACTTAAAGGAATTTTCTCACTGTAACGAAGATAATCACTAGAGCTAGGTACTATCCAAGGATCATATGAATCAGGGGTTTCATGAACAATGGTTGATACCATGTTAATCGAAGCGACAAAAGTAGGAGGAATATCGGGTGGTGGAATAGGAAAAGTACCCATCAAGGATGAATATTTTAAAAGACCCACGCCAACATTCTCATAACCGAGACGTGTTTTCAAGATAAAAGGTACGTTTCTAGTACATCAATCAAAATTAAAGAAGGCCAGTTGGTCGACAGTAATGACCTTTCCTTGGTGCAAGAAACATAACACACGGAAAAGATTAGACATAATTGTGTGCATGGAATCAATCAAGCTACGGCCAAGTACAAGGTTATAATCAAGAGGCACATCAAAGACCTCAACCTCGACATTGACCAATTTACCTTCTATCATAATAAACAACGAAGGAAGAACACTGTAAGGTTTAAACCTTTACCATTAAACTATTTAAGAGTATTGTGTGACTCGGTAAGGGCAGGAGAGCTAATATATTTCCAACAAGTAACAGACATAATGCAAGTCGAGGCTCCTTCACCAATAACTGTTCGACAAATATTCTTGTTTTCGACAACAACCTGGATCTAAAACGCTAATTGAGGAGGAATCCTTCGAATATGATCTTCCAAGTCAAATATTATCAAATTAGTATCGGTAGGATCAATTGCACCAATGGCCTTTAACAGTGCCTTCCATTGAGTAGGACAAATTTTAAGGACTTTGAGAGCTGACATTGCAGAGGGTGCTTGTGTAAGGTCTTCTACAATATTGTAGTTTTGGGTAGCACGTGCCTGAGGATTAAATCAAGACTTTCAAACAACGCCCTTGGGAGGAGGACAAAGAATTGTATCTAGGCTCGGTCGTTCAATATGAAGAGGACCGTTTGGAGGTGAAGTTGGGGGAGGAGGTTGAACCAACAAAGGTGGTAAATCATCAACTTTCTCCTTCGAAGGAGAATAATATTTGGCTCGAGTTGCGACTGCAACTTCGTTCTTATTGGAGTCACCAATACACATAAGGACATAAGACGTCGTAGAGGGAGAAGGTTGGTCATGAATGACCAATTGGGCCTGCTGCTGAGAAGGAAATGGTTGTGACAAGATGACAGGTGTAGAAGGCCTCCCAATCCCTTATAGGAACTTAGTAACCTCAGCACATCGTGGACAATCTTTCGTATAATGATCGTCACCACAAATAAGGCAAGGGTAACAAGGTTTACGTTTATCTTTATCATCAGTTGGTTGTGTTTTGGGATTCTCATATTGTTGATTAGTATTTTTGTCCTCCTTATTCTTACCCTTCCCTTTCCTTTTATTTTGCTTTTTACCGGTAGGTGTAGATTGAACCGAATTAACATCGGAAGTTTTACCGGGAAAAGGAGAAGGAGTAGAAGTATTTTGGACACTAGAAGTGGTAGAATTGGGATTGGTATGACTAGCTTGTGTAGACTGAGTCTCAGCATAAAAGGTGTCAATCAGGCCATCAACAGCATGAGAAGCTACTGGAGGTGTTGGGGTAGGATTCATAGAAGGACGAGAAGCGTCAAGGATCAAGTCGTAAAATGTGCCCATTTGCGAATAAATGAGATCTAGATATTGAGCACGACTAATCGCCTGCTCTTCAGTGACAAAACCACCCATGGCAACATCACAGGATATGGGACCAATGAACGATTTGGTAAATCACTCAGCCAATAGTTGATTAGGAAGGGGGACTTTGATTAAGCTTCTTCTCCTCCTCCATTCATGGATATGATCAAAAATATGAGTGGAAGAGGATTGTTTAAAAGAACTCAAAATATTGGTTCATGTTTCATATCGAATTAGCAACTGGTAATGTGTTAAGAAGGCCATGGCTAGGGTATTAAATTCATTAAAGAATCCTCATGGTAACTCAATATACCATTTGGCTACCGAACTCGTGAGATTTCGTTGGAAAATTTGTAATCTTATGGAGTCATCCATCAATGAGTTGGACGAACACCAAAGATGGAATGTCATGACGTGATTATTTGGGTCTTCTCCTGATCAACCGTCAAATTTAGGAATGTCAGACGATAATTTGGCTGGTATGATGGGTCAATAAGGATAATTTAAAATAGGATCATTCAAAATCCTAGACAAATCCGGTAAATCCAAAGTAGCAAGAAAAGGCAATTGTTTGTTCACTTGAGGAAACTAGTAGTTTTGCAGAGGAACTCTCGTAGGTATACTAGTAGGACCATAAGAAGTCTGTAGATAGTTAGAAAATCCTGACAGATTCATTTGTGGGGGGGTTTTATTCAAATATCCAAGGGGTTTTGGTTGATTAAGTATGTTCCCTTGGAAAGGAACATTAGACTAAAATTTTTGACCCCAAGTAGGATTCATAGAACCTAGATACGGTTGACCGAGATTAGGGGGTACAAATAAATTAACTTGAGGATGTTTCCCCCTAGATGGTTGTTTATTCCCTTGGAAAGGAAGATTCCAAGTTTGATATTGTAACACAGGTATACTTTGTCCATAAACCGGGTTATGGCTTCCAACTTGAGGTTTCCCCTCAAGTTGAGGTTGTCCTCCAACATGAATCTAAAAACCAGAAGTGACAGAATGGCTGGTGCCTCCAACTAGATTGGATCCACTGGGGCCAAGACGATTAGATCCTCTAGAAAAAGGTGGAGGAGGAACTTAAGGCCCCTCGAAAAGAACCTGGGTAGGTGTAGGAACAAAATGACTAGCAGCATTATTCCGAGGAGGAACAAAAATTCTAGACCCTCCAGATGGATTTTGGGCAGGAATAGCAATGGAAGTATTCAGAGTGTTATACCCAGGGGGAAGTGACAGATTTGGTCTAAGCGGAAGTTGTGTTCCAATAGGAGCTTGAGTGATAACCACATTTCCACTAGAAACAGTCATAGCTTGTGGGACCATGGTAGAGTGGGCAATCTGGAGAGGAAGAATTGAGTGAGAATCAACCAACAATTGGTCTGAAATTGTGACAACATTACTAGTTGTGCCAGTAAAATGATCTAAAGGTACTGTATAGGTAATAGACATCTCAGGCATTTGTGATGCCATAGGTTGATTAGGACTTCTAAATTACTCACCCTAAAAGGGTGGATCGTCCACACCAAACTCTATGTGAGGTCTAGTAGGTATTTGAGTATGATCTTTAATAACAATTTCTCCCAATGAATTTAGTCGGAGCGAAAGTGGATCTTCTTTAAGATTCAATAATGGGTTTGGGGGAAGTCAGGATGCCTCCAAAGAATCCAAAATAATTTTGAATTCCTCTAAAGAATTTGAACTTCCAACCTCAAAGGCTAATTCGTTATTGGCTTCTCCCTCAGGACATCCCTCTGGTGAGTTAGGAAGAAAAGGGAGGTAACCTTCCAGATCTTCCGGAGGTATTCCTTGCATCCTACATGAATGGCGAAGGTCGATGTTGGCCGAACAAAATAAAGAACGAAACAAATCTATGGCCAACTAGAGAAACAAACAACACTCACTAATAAAATATAGAAATCAAACCAAGCAAACAAACCTTCTTATCCCGAAGTCACTACTTAGTGATGAAATCCAACGTCGCGAAATCAAGACAAGAAGGGGTTGGGATAAAGCAGGTGGAAAAGTTACGTTGACGACCTGCTCAACAAAATTACACCTTGGTGCAAGCTCCCACACATAATCATGGGTATACCCTCCAAGGATTCCGAGTGAGTTTGGACAACGTCGATTCCAGGTACCGTGAAGACTTGCCCCTCCACGGTCACCTCTTGTAAAGACCCTAAAGAGATAGGCTACTAAAGTTACCAATTATGATAATTATTCATGGGGAAACAGTCGACAGTCTGATCCACGCGCAAAGGCAGGGTATCTAGCCTGAAATCAACTCGAGAAGATCCCACACATAATTGTGGATATACCCTCATGTGACCCCCAATAATACGCACAATCTCTACACTAAGACCGACAAAGCAAGGTGAGTAACTATGCCAGTCCTAACGCAACCTCATGATTGACCATTATGTTAGAAGGGCTTCCCAAGACAAAATGTAGGAAGTGGATTTGAACTCTCCCTACTGTGTTTTTTGATGCTTTGGAGAGTGTGCCTTACAACCTATTCCAAAGCGCTATCCTAGCTAATGTTGGTGAAGATAATTTCTAGAAAATAAAAGTTGCTAATAAATTTTAAAATTGCATTGTAGTTTAAAGGTTGTTGTTTACTCAAAAGGGAGATGGAAATGAAACTGATGATGTATGTGACCTTGACCCAATAAAATGCAAGAAGAGATTTTTATGCAATTTTTCAATTCAATGAACTCTAATTACAGTAGGGAGAAGGTATCTCATTTTGAAGTACAAAATCTATGAAATACAATTTCTCAATCCTTGAATGAACAAAATCCCAAACAATCAAAACTACAAAATTTTCCAACTTTCTCCTTTAACAAATATTTTGAATGCGACAATTTTCTTGTGAAAAATTACTAAAAAGAATAAATGACTTCAGTTCTTCCTTTCTCAAACCAAATCATATATGTAATGAAGAAAGGAAAGCGTAATCCAAGAAAATTAGCACACTCTCAACACAATTCCCAAATCAAACTCATAACGTGGACAAAAATGAAAATGATTGGAAAGCCTTTTGTCAAATGCAAAAAAAAATGTCTCTCAATCAATAAACAATCTAGAAAGTGAAAACAATCCAAAACTTCAAACAAATCAAAGACCCTTTATCAAACAAGCACTAAGGACCAAGATCCAGAGATTATACCCTTGTGATAAGAACCAAAAAGAAAAACTTGCAAAATTACAAAGACAAAACTTCCAGTCTATGAAATCCAATCAAATGTAAGCTTCAAACTTATAAAACAATCAATCACTGGTATCAGAAGTTCATCCCAGACAATTGAGGAAAAACTTGGTGGAAAAAAGAAAAATTGGCTCACTCCAACAATCCATGCAGGAATCGTCGCAGGTTGTAGTGGAGCACAGTGCGACGATCTAGGGTCATCACAAGCTACCAATAGGGCACAGTGTGACTTCGTCGCACTGGTTTGCACCAGCAGGATGCGACGTCAGAGGGTCATCATAGGCTATGTATATAGTACAGTGCAACGATCTCTGTAACTAAGGAAAAAATGGACGAAAGACAAAAAAATATAACTGAACTTTCAGACCCAGGAAGTCCAGATGGATCACCCACAGACTCAGCGAATGAATTTAACCAAAAGAAGGAAGGCTAAAAGAAAATAAGAGGAAAAAAAACAAAAAGAAATTTGTTTCCCCAGTATGGTCACCAATTTTTTTATCCAATTAATCAGTAAATGCAGGCATAAACAAATATCTCTAGATCCCACTGGAAACTAGAACAAAACATGACAGAATACACACTTCGGCTTAAACTTCATCATCATACAAGCTAGTTTAATGAGTTACAAGAGACATACATTTTAAATGACTCTTGTCCTCTCTAGTTTCATCTTTGTAGCTCCTTCCTTGAGTTTGCAGAATAGTAAGCCTGTCTAAGAACCACAAACCAACAAAGAGGGAAAACAAAGATACATGTATTCTAATGAAGTCTATGTATATGATCAAGGAATTATACAATAGAAGACAAGATGCTTATATAAGGAAGAAATGCATTATTGTATTAAGTGAATAGAAAGTTGAGAATACAACCCATGCCTTGATGTTGCAAGGTCCCCTTTCGATGGTTGTTTTCTCCAACACAAACACCTTTTCTCTAATGCCTTGAATGAAGAATATCCACAAACTGACTTGAAGAACTAAAGCAAAGCTCTCAAGCATAATTTGAAGTAGAACTCTCCATACAATTCTGAGCCTATTCAACTTTAGCCTTTTCCATGAGAGATCCCTCTTTATATAGGGTGAAAGAGAGATGGATGAGGAGAGTAGGATGATCCCACAAAATCAGATAAGTGAGTAATATCCAAACCGATTGGAGGCCACCTCATCTTCTAGAATATCCCCTTCTAGAAAATTCGTGAAATTTGACTTTTCCCAAAATTTAAGCATCGTCACACCCTATGAGTATAACATTATGTGATGTCATCACAATCCATGTATAGTCCAGGATGCAACAATCAAGCATCGTCTAACCCCATGCATATAGCAGGGTGTGACGACCTTCCTTCATATGGTTTTTGGTAGAGGAAAGCAAATCACTTTTCCCATGGAGAAAGTCTCTTTTAATATTTTTAGGGAACATGAACACATGTTTTCAAGTGATCACTGAGGTGACCAAAATAATGTGTAACACAAGGGTAGTTTCCTACAAAAGAGAACAAAGTGTCTCCATTCTAAGAAAAATGATTTTTCAAAGAAACATATACAACCACATATTCTTCTCTTCTTAAGTCCTTAGAAAGTTCTTAAAACTCATATCATCAACCCTTCTAGCCCTTTAAAGACATCTTAAAGCTCATATAATATCATTATAACCAACTTCATATGTCATTGATGAAAAAGTCTCCACTTAATTGAAGATGGTTCATCAAGGTTTCAATTGAAGTCATTTTTTCCGCACCAATTTCATAAGATCTTATGGAAAATTTCTTATTGGAAACTAAACTATCTTCCACAAACCCATGCATCCTAAAAATGTCACCAAACATCTTTGTTTTCCTTGGGTTCCAATCAAAATTGGCCAATGCTTATCAGTTATTGAATAATGGTAGCAATAGTTGTAAGAAGCATACTCCAATCTATGAGTTGATTGATCCTACTTTTAGAAATGTTTTCTTCTTCCTATGCTTCCTTCAGACCAACATTATTCTTCATGCTATCCATTGTTGTTTCGTTCACCTTGGTACCATTGATCTTAGTAGGCCCTTGGGAATTTCCATTGACTTGGAGTCCCTTGTATGCAATGGGTTTGGTATTAACATCAACACACTTAGGAGAGCTCACTGGCATTGTGTGCTTCCCTAATGAAGTCATTAATGAGATCTTTCTCTGTGTGTTGTAGTGAGAACTTGAAGAAAACATTAACATTGTTGCGGCGATGACTTCCATACTGAACGTTTCATAGATCACAATATATAAACAAACTATTACAAGTATGTGTGTAGCAAACATGGAAATGTTGAAAGTCCACTAGAAGAGGCAACGACCTAAAATTTACAGGTTCAAATGTCTTTTGTTCAAACGTCGAGTAGTGGACATGCTCATGACAAGTGTAGTATGTGTAGAAGAATTTTAGACTGTTATTTTAGAATTTTTTACACATCGCATTTAGCGTATTGTAACAATGAAATGATTTCAAATTTTATAAGAATGAAAAGAATTCAAATGTATGGCATAACATTAAATTTTGATCATATTAAACATGTTTATATTGAACCAATTTTAGTTTTGTTATCTTTGTTGATGGGTAATTGAATTTTCTTTATGACTGACCAATTCCATGTTGCTTAGAAGTTGTAATCTTGTCGTAAGACTATTTTCTTCCCTTCCATGTTGCTTAAGAAGTTGTAATCTTATTGTAATCGTAAGTTGAAGTGCGCACATGAGTTGGGGCAGCTGACAAATCTTAAAGAGTTGTACATTAATAATTGTTTCGAGTCAGAAGAGTTGTCGTAGAATGGGATTTTCCTTGTTTAGTTTTTGTAAAAAAAAACTTTAAACAAAAAATACATGTTTCAAAATATTGTTCTATTAAGATCCTTCACAATTTCAATTTTGCAATTCGTTTAATGTGTTTTAACATTCAATTTCATTGTAAATTGTAGGGATATCAAATTTGGCATATGGATGTAGAGTCACTAAGAAGACTATATGCAAATAGATTTTACACTAAAATGTTGATATTTTTTTGATACAATGCTCTAGTCTAATTTCATTTAGAATTGTGTTTTGTGTGTTTTGCACTTGAACTTTAACAAGTGGTCCAATTTAACTTTGACAAATTGTTGTGCCAGGCACTACATGTTGGTTGTGGAGCCAGATCATATTCTTGATTCAGAGGTTTCTTTCAGCCATTCTTGGATCCCATTTCTTGATGGGGGGTGTGGGGGGGCTTTCCCCCCAACTATTGTCGTCAGGGGGGTCCTTAGGAAAAATTTCCTTATAAAATATTGTAATTTCGTAGTCAATATGGATCGTTCATTATAAGGTCGCAGATCTTACGGTAGAAGTTATGTTATGGTTTTTTGCCCTAAAAGGCAACCCTCTTTTCCTGAGGGGATTGTTGTGGCTATGCATGTGTGTGAATATTGTATTCTGAGAGAGGAGATTGTGAGAGAAAGAAGAGGAAGTTACAATGATTGAGATGTAGGTTGTATCCCTTCATTTGTTGGATAATAATAAAAAGGAAGGACCTGGAAATTTCTCTGGTGGATGTAGCCCACACTGGGTGAACCATGTATATATGTGTCTCTTTTTTATTGTGTATCTTCTGTGTTTTATTTCTGCATTTGTTTTATTTTATTGCTCCACGATATTGTTTTTATAACACTACAACCCTCCATTTTCTTGTAAACAATTTGCAAAATCCTTCCAGAAAATGGAGCCCCTTGTATTTTCTGACTTTTAATACTCTGCAACTTGCATTTTTGCAATAGATTATTCCCTTTTTTATAAACACACTCCTCAATCTTCATTATTAGTCAAGTTTTTATCTTTCAAGTTGGAGCACTTGTTAAAATGTTCAAGTTAAATTTCCTGGTTTTCGGGTAAGTTAATAGGAACTCTCCTGATGTACATTGGAGGAGTTAACTTAAACTCATATGATGTACATCAAAGGAGTTACTTCCAACTTCATCGATAGAAAAGGAACAACCTCACAACCTGACCCTCTGACAAGTTTTCATCAAAAAAATTGTTTCCAACTCCTTCGATGTATCAGAGGAATTCGTACTAACTCCTCTGATACATCGGAGGAGTTCTTATCATCCCTTTTGATGAACTGTGACATACTTAGTGGAAAGTCTTCCAATATACATCAGAGGACTTCCCATGAAGCCCTCCAATGTATATTGACAAACTTCGCATCAACTTTACCCATTTTAAAATCCTCACCCACCGCATTTATTGCTTAGACTCATCCCTCTCCCTCAACCAACCTACTCGACATGTATCACTAAACCACCAGGTAAGACCCAGCTCCACCCTACATCCATCATTTCACTGATTAGAGCATTCTAGGGCTAGGGTTCCATTTTTTTCTATTTATTTTCTGGCCTATAATCCTGGTGCTCCCCAAGACCGCTATGAAAAAGTTATTCACCTCTTCCCCCACTATAACCTTATTAGTTTTCTTCAACAAACCATCGGTATTACCACGGATCCTACTAATCTGAGCCTTGTACTCGTGCTTCGCCACAATCCTGAATTCACATGACCCTGGCATCAGACCGAGTTGCTCGATATCGATACCTTGGAACAAAGAAAGCATGGCCTCGACCTTAATCGAGGGATTTCCACAGACTCGGATCTCTTTAAATCCCTACTTGGAATCCCCCAATTATATAAAGTCAAACTTCTCACAGCTAGAGTTCTTAATTTCGGGCTTAGGTTAGACCTTGCACCAAGACTTAGTGTGAAAATTATTCAACTTCCATTGCTTTCGAGGAACATCATACCAATTCCTCTTCTTCCATCGGAAGCTTACCCACAAAATCTCCCAATATCTATCGATGGAGTTTACATAAACTCCCTTGATTTTCCCTCTAACCTTTTAGAACATTTCTAGCCAACTCTTCTGATATATCGAAGGAGTTTGTATTAAATCCTCTGATATATTGGAGGATTTTAAGTTAAATTCATGAATTTTCTTGATCCATCACCTTCATTGGTGACCTTCTCATCAATTGTCCTAATGTGCACTCAAGCGTATCAATATATTTCATATTAACTCCTCCAATGCACTAAGAGACCCATCAATGCTCATCCCATTAACTCTTCTGAAATCCATTCGAGGACTTCACACTAATTCTTATCACACCCTTTCACAGTAACTCTTCCAATGATCTTCGATGAACTTGTTACCAACTTCTCGGATAGCTTTCAAATAATTTGACACTAACTCTTTCAATAGTCATCAGAGCAATTCGTAAGAACTACTCTGATTTTGGCTTTTGATCATATTTTGACTCATTTTATTCTCTAACTTCCACTAGATTTCTCACCTTGCCTACTATCATTCTATCATCTTTAGATGACGATCTTCCACCCAGTGTCAGCTCAAGCAAATCCTCTAGTATTTGAAGATACTTAGATAGATTAAATTTTATGTCTATTATGATTTTGTCTCAATATTGATCTCATCTAATTTTGTAGTTTCAAATATGTCTCTGATAAAGAAAACCACTAGCAAAGCGCCAACCACCGAGGCATACAGAAGTGGCCAACATATTGAGGATTACCTTGACACCCCCAGGGCCATGTATGATGACATCATTGGGCTCCTAGAGAAATAATGGGATGCACTCATATGGGGAGACATGTACCAGATGTTCAAAAAGTAGAACTTCTCCACTAATGTCGAAGACCAAGATGAATTAAGGATCTTCAAGAACATTAGAAGATATGGGATATTCAGAGTGGCAGCCCGCACTGTTGCTAATTCCATCACTTGGATCCTAAAGAACATATATGTATATAACTCCATAAAGGAACCCACAACATTGTTTTTGCCCGAATACTTAGCAAAATGCTATCACCTTAAGAAGGGGACCAAGAAGTTGGACAATGAACTTCTCGATGAGTTTGAATACACTTCCAAAGAGATATTCCTGAGATGGTACAAACAAGACAAGAAATTAAAACATATACCCAAGGGAGGGTACCTTATGACTGCACTAAGGAGGCCTTATCAGAACATGGTAGCCATGTTATGCAGACTATACATGGAGCTATATGCCTCCCAGTTCTCCCTGTCGTACATGCCACTAATTTATTGTTGTGCATATGAAGGATTGTCGTTCAACTAGGATGACATTATGTTGACCAACCCCACAAATTCCATAGTTGTAGTTGTAGAAGCTCAGCCGAGAACTTTCCCAATTTTCCACATGTCTTCCTACCTTTTGGACATCATGTGCATCATCCACCAATATCCATCAAACAAATCCATTCACATATATTGCAAAGTGCTATGGGAGAAAAAATACTTTTTGGCCCCTCTGTATGAGTTTATATATTGCACACCAGCCCCATGTATGACCGACAAAGAAATAACTATTATAAATAGGATCGGGGTTTGGTACCTTATGGAGAATGGTACTTATATCAGGGTGTACAATGCCATGAAAACTCCCCATCTCCTTCCTCGGTTTGTACCAAAAAAATTGGTACTCCAAGAGGTGGCATATCAAACAATCATCCATGGAGTAGGAGGAATGTTATATCGAGGGAGGAAGGCAATATGGCCACCTGTAATAACCCTATGCTGAACCCCATTGTAAATATAAATGTAATTGTACATATAGGCTAGTGAGATAGGATACTTTGGGGCTAGAGTGCCTTTATATGTATGTATTTTGGAGGCCAGAGTGCCTTTAAATGTATGTATTTTGGAGGCCAGAGTGCCTGTATGGTTATTAGGATGGTGAGCAAGAAGTTTAAAGGCCAGCAAGCCTATTTTTATAAAATGTGATCACACTCATTTTTTAATGAAAACACATCAGTGTTTCATACCAACCATGTAAAATACTATGGGGGGGATAAACTCCACTAGAATGGGAAGGGGGGGGATAAAAGTATGGGGAAAAGGGGATAAGCTAAGGGGATTAAGCCTAAAGGAATATTTTATTAATATTCCTAAAAATATAAAGTATAAAGTATGGATATTTTATATATCCTAAGTCCCTATGTTGAGGAAAGTATCACCTTGTGAGGGAATCCATGTGTGGGCCCATGCAATTCCCAACATGACAAGTGTCAAGTTGGGAACATGCACATAAGTTTAGGGAGATTTAGTTCATTTGGCGATCATTCTATCATCATTCTCACTTCACCACATTGTTTTCCTCCATACTTTCATGCTGCCATTACTATACTTGTACATGTATCAGGGAAATCTTGGAATTGGACTGAAGAGGCAGGTTGTCAGGCTCGTAGGATATTGAAGAAGCGGGTTGTCAAACCCGTGAGCATTCTCTCCAAGTGACAGAACTGCTAGGAATTGATTTCCCAAGGTACCACATTGCAACTACATGGCTCTGAGACTTCCTACCTCGCTTGTTGTTGAATCCTTGAAAGGAAGTGGGGCAGCCAAAGGACTATTGAGCAGAGAAGGGGCACACTTCCCGGGGTGGGACAAGCATGTGGGGAATGAGGCATTGCAGGTTGTTAGTTTGAGTTGGTACCTGAGTCTGAGTTTTTAGGCTATCTGAGAGACCTTAGCATGGTTAGCATTTCCTTTACTCAGGTGGATTTTGAGCCCCAGCTCGAGGGTGACCCACTGCTGAAAGTTATGAGTAGAGTGGTCTAAGGTTGGGAAGAACGTGGAAGGTATGCACGCAATAGGTGTTCTTTTTACTAAAGATAAGTGTCTATTGTGTGTTAATTTATGTGTTGTGTTAATATTTATGCATTTATTCTCATGGGTTTTTCCTATACATGCTATATCTATATACTTGTTGTTATTCTACATTAATTTGTGCATTTGCATAACACTATCAGTTAAATAAATAGGATCAAAATTCAAAACATTTTGTGTGGCATTTCCCAACAGGGGTCTGGGGATGCTACAATGTGGTATCAAAGCCCATTTTTCAACACTGAGCCTGGATGGGCCAATTAACAGAGCACATAAGTAAAATTTATCGAGTACGCAGACAAACTGTTGACGGAATTCCGAAAAGGGACGTCTGAAATTTGTTTGATAAAATTATTGTAGTGAAATTAAAGGAATTCCACGAGTAATTTGGAAGAATGGAGCCCATAAATTGAATATAAGCTAATTCAGTCTCTAATTGGGCGTATTTGGGCCTGTAGATGGCCGAAATTTGAAGTTACAGAGTGTCCATGGTGCCAATGACAAAATGGAGGCGAAATTGGGCAAAAGCCCCAATTTTTGCAGAGAAATTTAGGATGAATTTGATGTGAAAGAAGTGAATTTGAAGAGTAGGGGTTGAATTCGTATGTGAAGGCCCTATTTTGGCCGTATCGAGCTTAATTACAAGCTCTAATGGCAGCCACATAAACAATTGCAAAATTGGGCATATTTGGAAATTTTGAAACTAAGCAAATATTGGAAAAAAAATTGGGAATTTTTATGTACACTGACGTTGGCATGATGTGGGGGCCACATTTCAGCTGACATGGAAAACATATGACATGTACTATACATGGTGGCAAGTGTATTTGGTATGTGGCAGTGGTGGTAGTTGACGTGAAGTTGGAGTGGCAGAGCTTGCCTGCCTGACGGAACCATGAGTCGAACCCGCAAAACATTATTGCGGGGGAGGGTCCAGTGTGGTTAGGATAACCCTAGGTGGGGGGATGAAATGCATGGATGTGCACCATGTCACCATGGTCGAAACCATGTTTAGGTTTTGTGTCCCCTCCCCCCCTCTGTTAACAGACGAGGGACCCATAATGCGATGGTGACCATTGATCACTACCGACGCCCCACAATCCTTCGTCGTCCGATTAAAAGGGCACGGAAATTTGTGCGCACATGGAGAATGGGTGTGGGATGGGGCCCTCCCATCCATGTGACCCAATATAAGGGTGCTACGTGGTATCCAAGGGCCTATGGGGGACGCAAATTAACATGTATGTGTCACTGAAGGAGATAAGAGCTAAGGAAGAAGAAGGTATAAGTTGATGAGGTAGGGGCAAGGAGGCCAGAGGCTGACAAGGCACCACCCATGATGCTAGGTGGACTTGGGATGCCTCATGAGAAACCCATCCAACAAAATTTCTCCAGAAATTACAGAAAACAATGAAAAATTATTAGATACTTACAATGATTTTTTAGTGTTCAACTTGCAGGCCATTTTCAGAGGCCTTAATGACATTTTTGAGAAGTCAAATTCAAAATTGTTTTTCTTCTAGGTCACATAGTTTCTTCATCCCAATTATTAGAGGTCAAAGATATATTTCTAACAGTGTAAACCATTTGTCAAACGGAGTTCCTATGAGATATTTACAACCCAAACAATGGAGGGGAAATTTTAAAACCCGGTTAACTTTCGAGGGCCATAACTTCTTGCTCTGAAATCTGATTGAGGCACAAGAGCAGTCTATGAAAATATATTGAGCCATAGGTGATAGTAATAGAGCTGAATTAAAATTATGGGCACATTATAAATTTATAGGAGGGAATGGAGGTTTCCTATAACTATCAAGGCCAAAAATATGAATTGGCCTGAAACTTCAGCAGGCCTAAAACAAGAAGTGTTGGCAGGCATCACCATCACTCTCTAAGGCATTCATCTAGGAGGGAGCACAATATTTCAAGTCCATATCCTATTAGAAAGCATAAGAGGAGGTCTAGGGTGGATGAGCTACAGGGAGAAATGAATAAAATCAAGCCTCCTACATTTGACGATGAACACAAGAAGGATGAGGATGTAGAGACCTAGATGTTGGGCATGAAAAAGTATTTTTAGTTGCATAATTACTCTTCACAGGCATAAGGAAGAATTTCCATTTACCAACTCAAAGGAAAAACATCAATGTGGTGGGACTAGTTTGTGCAAGTGCAACACATTGATGAGAAGATGGTTACTTGGAGGGAATTCAAAAGGCATTTTCACTAGAAGTACTTAACCAAAAGTTACTATGATAAGAAAATGAAGGAGTTCTTTGAACTCAAACTTAGGGAGTATGAAAGGAGATTCTTAGAATTGTTGAAGTATGTTTCTTTCATTTATAGGTGATAAGATATAGTATGATGATCCATCGGGATAATATAAAAGAGTATAGGGGGATAAACTCCACCAGAATGGGAAAGGAGGGTGATAAGAGTCTAGGGAAAAGGGACTAAGCTAAAGGGCTTAAGCCCAAAGGAATATTTTATTAATACTCCTAAAAATATAAAGTATAAAGTATGAATATTTTATATATCCTAAGTCCCTATGTTGAGGAACGTATCACCTTATGAGGGAATCCATGTGTGGGCCCATGCAATTCCCAACATGACAAGTGTCAAGTTAGGAACATGCACATAATTTTATGGATATTTAGTTCATTTGGCGATCATTCCATCATCATTCTAACCTCACCACATCATTGTCATCCATACTTTCATGCTGCAATTATTGTACTTTCACCTATACCATGCAAATCTTGCAACTAGACTAAAGAAGCGGGTTGTCAGGCCCGTAGGATATTGAAGAAGAGGGTTTTCACGCCCATGAGGATTCTCTCCAGGTGAGAAAACTACTGGGAATTGATTTCCCAAGGTGCCAAGGTGCAGCTACAGGGATTTGAGACTTCTTGTCCAACCTGTTGTTGAAGCCCCGAAAGGAAGTGAGGTAGCCGAAGGACTATTGAGAAGAGAAGGGGCACAATTCCTGGGGTGGGACAAGCATGTGGGGAATGAGGGAATGTAGGCTATAAGTTTGAATTGGTATCTAAGCCCAAGTTTTTAGGTTGTTTGAGATACCTTATCCTAGTTAGGATTTATTTTTCCTAGGTGGAGTTTGAGTCCCAACTCGAGGGTGACCCACTATTGAAAGTTATGAGCAATGCGGTCTAAGGTTGGGAGGAATGTGGAAGGTCTTCACATAGTTGGTGTTCTTTTTACTAAAGATAAGTGTATAATGTGTGTTAAATTATGTGTTGTGTTAATATTTATGCATTTATTCTCATGGGTTTTTCCTGTACATGCTATATCTATATACTTGTTGTTATTCTACATTAATTTGTTCATTTTCATAGCAACGTCAGTTAAATAAATGGTATCAGAATTCAAAAATTTTGTGTGGCATTTCCCAGGAGGGGTCTGGGGATGATACACCACCACTCCAACTATATTTTTGGCTCTAGTCATTTCAGAACACTGAGCAAGCACAAGAAGAAGTAAACACCTTTTTCTTGTACCATTTTGGAGAGGAGAGGTTCAGGAGACACGACCCAAAGGGAGTCGTAAAATATCATTTCAATAAGGTAGGCTTGCCTTGGGAATACACAACAAATGTCTAGGATGAAGGGGAGGTACATAATGGTGCAAGAAATTATTATTAAGTCACATTCAAGAGATGAGGAAATCCCTTAGGAAGGATTGCAAATGAGGATAAAGCATGAGAAGAAGCCAAAAAGAAAGTCAAGGAGGAGGCAGCAGGAAGGACATCTCTCATTTTTACTTCTACACATTCAAGATCAATATAGGAAGAAGAGACACTGGTGGATAAAAAGATGAGAAAGAAAGAGAAGGTTCATAAGAAAAATAACGATGCCACTGAGAAAAAGAGTAAAATCATTGAAGAAGCCAAAGCTAAAGCAGAAGCCACAACAAAGGAAGTTTCCCAGAAAGAATTCAAGCAAAAGGCAGTAGAAACAACAATGAAAGAAGCAATAGAGAAGGAATCTAAGGAAGCGATAGATAAAGTGGCAGAAGAAGAGAAGAGAAAGAAATATGAAGAGGCTAGGAACAATGAGACAATCCCAATGGACACTGATATCCCTTAAATATCAACAACCAATGTCAATGAACTTAGTTTGGGACTAGGTACTCCATTCATGCCAAATGATGTACCCAATCTGAGGAAGTTTGTATATTACAAAGCATCAAGAAGAATTGTGCAGGAACAAGAGAAGAAAGTTCTGGTAATAGGGGTAAACCTGGTATCATTCATTACACGTATCACCATTATGGAACATGTCAACAAAGATCCAATAGCCATAGCCTTAGTTGGATATTCTTTTTGGAATAACACAGAGGACAACGTCTGAAATCTGTGCCGAAGGAATTTGTAACAGGAAGCAAGGATAAGGGATCTTGAGGAAAGGCTTCAACGTGTAAAGATATATGAGGGCAGCCTCCATAGTTTCAAGGAAAGCACAGAAAAGGTCAGGATCGAGCTCAAAGAATACCTTATAGACATGTACGCTCACCTACACATGTTCCAGGACTTAGCTGCCATTATCATAAACCATCATAGCATTGTGCAAGCCAAGCTAACACAATTCAATATTATCCGGGAGGGAATGAATGACATAGACACATGGATCGCAGAGAACCCAAATGCACCGACAAATCTATATCGCCTCTCATCCAGGGAAAGAAATACTGACATTTGTGCACTATACCGTAGTCAAGAACTGGGACAAAAGGAAGAAATAGAAATGACAATCTCAATAGCAATGTACTCACGCATTCACAAAGAAGTGCAAGAACTACTCAAGTTATGTCAACTGCCCTAGTTAGAGGAGATCAGAAGGAATCTTATAATGGAGGAATTATTTGATAAGTTACATGACACCACAAGTCATAGATGATAATCATTGAGGTAACCATTATAGTAAAAATCGACCTCATAGAACAACATCTCATTAAACCGACAAAGGTCCATATTATGGTTCAAGAATTCATGCCTACATTGGCAAAAGATATGCAGACCCTTGACGATAACATGGAAATGCACATGACCACCGTAGAAGAGATTGCATACATAAGACTAATTTCATTGCATGATCAACTAGAAATATGGGTAGCATACCTCCAGGACAAGAATAGATAAAAGGACAAAATAGAAAATTCAAAATTTCTATTACCTGCTCCCTATTTTATCTTTTTTGAACTACTCCCAATTTTGTCTTATCTTTGTACACTTGTCATCAAGAAAAAGGGACATGAACAGTTTTGTAACAACCTCTTTAAGGGAATACAAAGAGTCACAATACAGTTAGAAAAGAGAGTATAAATAGGAGAAGAGACCCATTTAGTAAGGGGATCTTCGAGCATTGTATAAACTCAAGAACTAATTCAAGGACATATATTGTGTTGATTAATATTAAGAAGTCCTCAGGGCCAGTTTTTCAAAGAGAGAAGAACTTGTTTGTGTGGTTGATTTTGTTGTGAACTTCTTCAAGTAGAATGCATGTTGATCACATGGACTGTAAGAACAATGTTTGTGATAGACTAATCTGATGCACACAATGTTATGTTACAATATTTTTATTCTTTCTTATATTTTCAAGTCCTGAGCTCATGAGTTGTTAATGTGTGTAGAAACATAATTTAGAATTTTTTGGTTATATGTATGTATGCTCATGTTTCTAACTCTGCACCTTCATTTCAGCTATTTGTGTGGGGTTTCTGGCAGAGTTTAATTTCATTTATATCTCATTTGGTTATTGTAGTTTGCTCCTAGCTAGGATAATATAGGATAGATTAGTAATAGATTAGATTTATTTTTATACATAATATTCATCTACATATTTTCATTGCATAACCATCAATTTTTCACCCTCATAACCAACAATGGTAGTCGAGCCAAATTCCCGATGAGTCACCTAAACCAAACAATGTATAGTCTAAATGGGACTGTGCACCGGGGAGTACCCCTTACTGTTGTAGGGCGAATTTTGCCTCGTCAACACAAATCTACATATAGAATAGGATTTTGTACAAGTTTTTCCTACTTGCATTTCTTAATGTAACTCAAAATTCAACTATCGAACTCTTTCAATTAAAAAATATAGTTTATTTGGCACTTAGCTCTAAGAATTTGAATTACTTCACAACATTTGTGTTGATAACTATAATGTGTTTCAGATTTAGCTAAAAGAATTTGAATCACTTGATGATATCTGTGTTGTTAATTTAAAGACAATGATTTGGTAAATATTTGAATATCAAAATCTCTTCTAAAAATTTGAGGATTAGAGGTTCATGGTTGGTTAATGGTTGCAAATAATATACAACCATTAACCAACCAACTTTCCTGTCTAAATAACAATGATGGAGATTGTTCACTTTGATTGTTATTTCTTATCCACAACCTGTATTTATGAGGACATATGTGATTAATATTGGAGTGATTACTCTCAAGTTCTTGTTAATTTGCTTATAGAAATTAATTGCCATGCTTAAGTTCTTCATCTCGACCATATTATTAGTCATCTTGTTATTTTTCTTCTCTATGATAATTTGGGTTATGTCATCTTGTTCTTTTTATTCTCTATCATAATTTGTGTCATTCCATTCTTGTTATGTGTCTTTGTATTCCTTCTTGTGGAATGTTTGTTATGTGTTTTCTTCTAGTTATATGTTGTAATTAAGATGCATTTATCTTTGGGCATATGGCATGAAAATGAATTCTTCATGCAAGATAAATCAAATTTATATATAACTTATTCAATAGATATGAATTCCCTCAAAAAATTAACTATATATAGATCTAAATTGCAGCCATATACAAATATATGATTTACTATAAATGAGCCAAGAATATTGCATATATAATCACATAAAGATTAAACTAGACTTTTGTCTTTGAACTATATAGAACTATTATCTTAAAACATTCTTGGGAGGCAGGTATAAGCAACTTTGTTTCTATTTCTACTTGTTAAATAAAGCAACTTTCAACCAAGGGTTTTTTTTCCTCAAAGTGTGTGCTTACCCCCAAAAACCCTTGTTTTTGCCTACATAAAAAATTCAACACGACTGCACCCAAAAACAAGTGAAATTTCGAAAAAATAATTTATGAATCTCAATAATAATGGGATTAGATCTCGGTTATCTTACACAAAAAATGCAAGTTTTTTCTCTTTTTCTGATTATCTAAGCATGCATAAAGCATAGATAAAAGAGCATACGCAGAAAATAAAACACTTTATGCTCTTTTCTGATTTGTTGAGATCACATAGAGTGCACAACAAAGGATACACATACTAGAAAGAGTAGCAAACTGGGAATAAAAACAAAAAACCAAAATAATAACTGTGTAAAAATATCTAAAAGGGCGTATTCAAACTTTATATCTCTGGATCTAACAAAAATGGCCATATCTTGAGAAAATTGAAAAATTTTCGACCGAAATGAAATACATTTAAGAGTGAAAGCAATGCTCCATATGCAATGGAACAATCCTCTCAACCCATAAATGCACAGAAATAGAAGAACCTAGAAATGAAACAACACAGGTTCAAGATCTCGATCTACAATGGGAGTGAGATCTCTATCTACAATGAGATTGGGTCTTCAAACACAATCTGATACCTTGTTCAACCAAACATGGTTTTCCCAAACAAGACAAACAACTTAAGCAATTTTTCATACAACTATATCAAAGATCATAACACCAATGTTTTTTCATGGATAAAACCCTTTAAGAGGGAAACAATCCATGGCCCCAGCCAACATCGCCACCTGAGGAAATATATTAACGCAAAAGAAAAATATTTTACAAGATATTTTCTCACGATAAATCATCG
The DNA here is from genome assembly GCA_009831015.1 of Picea engelmannii. NCBI lineage: Eukaryota > Viridiplantae > Streptophyta > Pinopsida > Pinales > Pinaceae > Picea > Picea engelmannii. The sequence continues at coordinate 111,890 of ML804199.1, read as the reverse complement.
AAAAATGGCCCTCCATTCTCTTTAAATAAAGGTCATGGACCAATTGGTTGTTAAGCCATGGATCAATATAGTTGTTGAGATCAAGGAGAATATGAGTCGTCAAATCACTCTATGTCTAGAACATATCATGATCGTTAGATTACATAACTAAAAATGCATACTAATGCATAGTAAAGAAACACAATTTTACCTAAAGACACATTATGCCGAGTTGATCATAACTAACTCTTAAGTGTCTAATTATCCTAACACATTCTAGTTATAATCAATTCAGAGTGAGGTAAGAAGGAATCCCCAAAACAACCTTTAGAACACATGAAAGTCATTATGAGTTTTTGGTCATGAGGTCTCAATGGATTTTATTATAGGTCTACCCAAGTCCAAAGAAAATAATGTCAACATGGTAGTGGTGGATTGACTCATAAAGTATGCCCATTTTTACTCTCTTTCTCATCCGTTTAAAGCAAGTATAGTAGCTACAACATTCATGGAAACAATTCATAAGATACATAGAATTCCCAAGATTATTGTAAGTGATAGAGATCCAATTTTCATTGGTAATTTTTGGACTAGAATATTTTCTTGATTGGGTACTCAATTGGCTGAAAACTCCTCTTACAATCCTCAATCTGATGGGAAAACTAAGATTATGAATAAACATATATAAGGGTGTCTTCATTGCTTTGCATCTAATAAGAAGACACAATGGGTCAAGTGGTCACCCTTGGCATAATAGTGGTACAAAACACCCTTCCATGCTTCATCAAAAATATTCCCATTTATGGCTATTTATAGCTATTATTCTCCATCCATCACATCTCCCTTGAGAAAGAAAGTGAAGGTTCGAGAAATGGAGGAAAACATGGTGTACCAATAATAGGTTCTCCAACTACTAAAGGACAACTTGGATATAACAAAAAATAGGATGAAACAACAAGCATAACAAAATAATATTGAAAGGGAATTTGAAGTGGGAGATTGGGAATTGTTTAGGCTACAACCATACAAATAGATGTCCCTCAAGAAACAAAAGAAGGACCATAAATTATCACCCAATTACTATGGTCCCTGTTACCCCCCATGCCTAGGGGTAACTGGAGGAGATCATGTCTCAAGGACCACAATGGAGAACATGATATACATCATGATGATTATGATCAACATGTCCACAGATGGCAGCCCAACAACCCCCCTTATTTTCCTCTAAGCACAGATCAACTAAGGCTCATCACATTCAAGCAACCTAGAGTATGAGAGATGATAAGCTATTGTCACCATGAGGTATGTTATTCCTTATTTCATGCAAAGTGTTGTTCTTAATTTTTCAAGCATGTGGATGAGGATCTTTGTTTGAAGTTGGATAATGGATCATTGGTTTAGGAAATTGTGTCAGTTTCCTTGTTTCACCTTGGTGTTCAGCTTATATGCCCTAGTCTCATGATGTCACCACCCAAGGAAAAGGGGTAATAATGGGGGGGGATCCCAAGGATAATGTTCCTCTCTTGACCATACTTAACACCTTCCATCTTGAAGCCCTTCGCATATCCTAAACTTCGGCCATGAACCATTCTCTCATGAGAAGAGGGGATGAAGGCCTAGAGGTTGTTTAGCAGCTTCTATAAAAGAATAAGCAAATGATTCTAGAAAATTAAGTGAACATAGCAAAGCAGGACCACCAAAATCTAGTCCAACTTGAGATCTACCGTTTCACTACTTGCCCCGGTCCCAAAAATGTAATGCTATAGATTGAAACCCTATATAAAGGGGACCCACAAATTTGAAAATATAAATGAAAGCATGGACTAGAAAAAGGAAAAAAGGGGTTTGGAAAAAGGTGGCATGAAAATGGGGTAAAAAAAGAGAAAGTGCACCCTCCACAAAGGCACTCATACAAATGGATTGACACCATAAGCCATGAAGTAAGCCCTAAACCATATCATTTTCACACTTACTCTTTATGGGTTTTTACTTTCCCTTGTCACTCTCGGGACCTATCCCTCTACCTAGTTTATTTTATTTCCTATCTAGGTGGCACACCTAATGGGGTTGGATGAAGGTCCTCCCATACTTAAACTTGGTAACTCACATGTAGTTTTGGGCTGGTGTGATGCTTGAAGGGGATATTGAGGTGAATTATCTTACATGGCCTATATATTAGGTTTCAACTTACTTTGCATGTTTTAAGGAGTACAAATGTTTCTTATGAACTTTGGATAACCATGTTTTATACTTTGGCTTGTTTTGGATGACCCTGACATGGTTCTTGAGGGATGTCCTGGACTTGTACCCAGGAAATTGTGCAGTTATTTCAGGACTTTTGCAAGTGTGATGAAGATTCGTGCGTCATCCAATGACTCACCACCCTCAGACAATGTCTGTCACATTCTCAAAACCTTGGACGATGGAAAGATGGGCTTGGTTTGAGTAGTTCTGGTCATTATGCCACACACATGGGTTAGAAGCCCACAAGCTAGGCAGAGTACCCCAGGGATTTTCTGCACAGAGGATAGAGAAAATTGCAGTATCAAGTGTTTTGACATCACTTGAAGACATGATTACAACCCTCTCAACCCTGGACGTGGCCTTTGGAGGCCCTTGACGTCACCCTCTAGCCTTTGACATCATCTTCTTGGCTAAGGTTTGGTGGGTGGTTTGGTTTCAGAGTATATTGGCATGACTTGGGGTGACGACACACCTCATTTCACACTCTTTCATTATTAGAGGATGCCACTTGGCCTTTGGAGGCATGACATCACCCTCTCCTGGCTTGATGTCACAAATTTGGAGCATGGCGTCGCCCTTTTTAAGGTTTTATGATGTATTTTTCTAGTTTGGCATTATGTTAGAGGAAAATCAAGGGGTCGGAAAATTATGTAGACAAATATATTAGGGTAGCCTCATATAAGAATGTTACCCTCACATTTCATTTTATGATCATATTTTCTCACCATTTGTGAGAGTACTTTTGAAAAAACTTTCCTCTAAGGGTTACTAGCTCTTCTTCTCTTATGCGCCATGCTTGGAAGGTTACTTGTGGATGGTTTTTGATGATTTTGGATGGGAATTTATGTAATTATGGTTTTATCTCATGGTTTCTTGGATGAAGTAAGTGAATATTTTGTAATTTGTTCTTATGCTATTAATATTTTATGGTAAATTTTATATTTTATGCTAGACGTATTTCTTGGTGAAACCTGAAGAGAGGAATATAAGTGCTTCTTCCTTTCACAAGGTGATTTGTTTCCAAAATTTATGAAAGCGTCCTTTCTAAGGTTAGAAGCCTAAAGTCCTAAAGTGATATCACTTTAGGATTTTATCCTTAGAATTTTGGTCCTTGACCTAATTGAAGCTACAATAAGGGAGGAATAATTTCTAGGGCCCAAATGTGCTTGCACCGTAGAAATCCTTCTCCTCAAGATTCAAAGCCTAAGGCCCAAATGTCCTTGCACATTAGGGTTTGAATCCTAGCTCTTGGTTTCATTTAGATAAATCTTCAAGCTTAGTTTCATTTATTGTTATAAGACTCCATAACCCAATAAAGGAACTAATCTAAGAAGATATTCTCTTGGTGAATTGATTGATAAACACTCTCCTCTAAAACTCTCAAGCTCTCTACTAACTTTACTAACGCTAACATTGGAAAACTCATTGATATTCTTATTGATGTTATAAAGGTTATCTATAACCATCTGAAAACAATCTCAATTTTTGCATACACTTTTGTAAAGGTGGCCCAACTCATTCATAAATTGCCTTAAACAATTCAATAATATTTGATTGGATGCATGCTAAGTTTTCATGGTCAATTGTTGGATTTTTTAGCACTAATGTTTGTTGTTATTATAATTCATTTATTGTTTTCGTATCAATGTTTATTGCTGAAAATTTATAAGAACCATTGTAACTTATTTTGTCTAGTGTATTTAAGAGGTATTAATTGCATGTTTGAACTTGGAAATAATCATATATGTGTTGTAAAGTGTTCTTGTTCCGGGAATGTACTCAAACAACTTCATACCTCTTATACTACCTTGACCTATACCAATATTTCGGTGATCAAGAGATGGGATGGTAGGCTTGGATACTATACTTGCTACTTTGATCCCTTGAGGTCACTAGGGAAGCCTCCCTTATGGTGGACCTCTTCCATCACCAAAATGAGGGAAGTTCGTACTAAGGTGATAGTGGTAGTGTAATACCTTAGGCTGAACCCCAATTGTACATATAATGTAACTATAATTTACTTATAAGTTGGTGAATTGATGGAACAAGATCTTTTGTTTGATACAGCATGCATTAAGTTAGTGCGTGAGAATCTCACCCAAAGGCATGCGCACAGTTTCTAAAATAGTATAGCACGTAGTTTAATGCAAATAGTGAACACCTGTGGAAGTGCACAGGAATGGAACACTAGAAGAGAAAACAACTGAAGTTTATAGTGCACAGCGGTATAAGTACACAAGGAGCAGCGCGCTTAAAGAAGAGTCTTACAGGATGGCGCACACTTCAGGATTCAGCGTGCACCGGCTTAGTGCGCAGAATTTGGAGACCAGTGAACTTGTGTATATATATGTCATGATGAAACGCACACCTATGTAAGGGTGCGAGGGTGGTGTACTGAAGAAAGAGTGTGCGTAGCCCAAAATTTTTGCACGCACTGGTTTTAGTGTGCGAGCTTTATGTTTTGAGGCTGGTGAGCTTGGATGTAAACAAAATTATGATGGTACTAATAATGTAAATGTAATTGTTTGCTAATTTAATGAAAATACATCCATGCAGTAGACCGACCACGTAAAAGAGAATTGGGGGCTTAAACTCCACTAGTTCAGGTTAAGGGGGCTAGGTTAAAGGGGCTTAAACCCAAAAAGGAATATTATATTAATATTTCTTAAAAGTATAAAGTAAGGATATATTGTTTTATCCTAAGTCCTAAGGAGGGGACAAGTGGATGAAGGCATTTCTCAACATGACAAGTGTCAAGTTGGGAACATGCATCCAGAGAGTTTGGACTTAGTACACTTTTCTGATCATTTGATGATCATTCAGGTGGAGGGAGCTGTGAGTATGACCCGACTGTTCTGTCATTGAACCCGACTGTTATTGTGACTAGTATGATGCTATTATTGTCGTAGATACTTGTATGTTTCTTAGCTTGGAGAGCTAGACTAAAGAAGTGGGTTGTCAAGCCCATGAGACATTGCATTCTCTCCAAGTGAGAGAATTCTTCGAAATTATTTCCCAAGGTGCCAAACTGCAACAACAGGGCTCTGAGACTTCTTCTCCAACATGTTGCTAAAGCCCTGTGTTAGAACTTTTTAAATTTTGTTCGTCTGATAGACAAATGATAGAGGTAACTATTTCAACCTACTTTAGAGCTGAAGCACTAGCCTGCTCAACACAGAGAGGGCTCTCTCGTGTCACTTGATATTTCTTTGGAAACTGGTGGCTAGATTTAGTTTGTTTTGGGGGTTTTTATAAAATTTGTTGGCCAAGAAGAGGAGGGACACTCAGGGCTATGAAGTCAAAATTCTGAAAATGAATGAAAACATTGATTGGCCAATAAAACTCTCCAGAGGATAAAGGCTAAATTAGGCAATGAATTTGAGTTATAAATTGAATTTGAGCAGGGTGTATGAGGAAGGAGAAAACAAATAACTGCATCAGAGCTACTGAAATGAATTTTGAATTAGTTAAGAAGAAATACACACAGTTTAAATTGTTAAGCCAAGAGCATCATAAGATGAATTATGGGTCTTTAACTCTCCAATTTAAATAAAAGAAGATGCAAATGAAATAAAAGAACACAGGAAATACATACAATGAAGGAAGACAAAACTCATATCACCACCATTAGAATCTTTTCATAGAGACTTCAAAGCTTCTGCATATGTATTCAATTCGGCTCCAGAAAATTACAATGGAGTTCAGAACAACCGGAATTGTGCCCTTGCACTTATGCCCCCTAATACATTCAGAACCTCTATCATTTATACAATTTCGAGTTCCTTTAGTTAGAAACTGACTACAATAGCTGAACTGAAACATTTCAGCTTCTACAATGATTACAAATGACAGCTTTCATAAAAATGTTTCATGATCCTTGCAGATTCCTCTGACGCTCCAGCTCCTTCCTCTTACACGTTCTCTTTGAAATGTCACTTATACTCCTTCAAATCTAATTCCAGATTCTCATTAAATATTTGGAAATAATATATTTGAAATAAAAATAATTCCCAAATATCTTTCTATCCTGTAGAATTAAATTTCCATAATTTAATTCATGCCCGTGGTTTTTAAAACCATTTATTTGCTTGCTTCCTGTGGTTTTGGAAACCATGTCTTGTTTTTCCCAATTTACCATTTCACTGTAAAAAACATTTACTGTTACCATGTTTTTTCCAATTTACCGTTTCACTGTGAAAAACATTTATTTTGTCATGTTTTTTCCAATTTACCATCTTTGGTAAAATACCTTTTATCTTCTTCTTTTACTTCCGTAAAACTTTTGGATAAAGAATTATCTGTCTTCCTTTCACGTGCATCTTCCCATTTAATTATTTTCCATGGAAATAAACATTAATCTCTTTAATTTGTAAAATGTGAATTTTACCTCTGTAAAACAATTTCACTGTGAGGAAGAATTTCTTTTATTGGAAATTCCATAATCATTATTGAAAACATACTCCTGGAAAAGTGTCTCACATAAACCATAGGATAAATGGTTGCATTTATTATACCGTGTTGGAGAAAAGTGGTTTGGATTTTACCCACTTTTTCCCCCGATATCCACCACATAAAAACACGTGTCCAATTACCAAAACCATGGTATTTTCCCTGACCCACCTTCACATCCTTAACCTCCATGTTAATTCTATGCCTGATATGTATGTGCGCCCTCCATCCATCCTTTGACTTTTCCACATTATAAATTGAGATTTGTGCCCATGATTTGACGTGATGCCATAAATTAAATATTGGATCAAATATTAATATAAATATTTTAATATTAAAATATTTATATTAATAATAATAAACTCCTTTTTCTATTTTCTAAAGACTTTGGGCATATGAGGCTTAACACATGACTTTGTGGATAGGATAAGGGTGCTTAATAAAAGGAATATTTTTTTATTTTCAACGGGAATATGAAAATAAGGGTAAAAATGAATGAAGTGATGGAACTAAGGGATTTAGATAAGCATTAAGGCTAGGTATAGGTTTGGGATATTTGCCAAATTTTTTACTTATGGAGGACATGACTATTTTGGATGATCAGTTGAGTGAAGGATTTAGGTGATGGGAGCTTGATGGAGCTGGTGAAAAAGTTTTAAAATCTGAGTGGAAAGATAACAAAAGGACAAGATGCTTTAGGAAAAATTAATGCAAATTAGCAGGTGATAACACCCTGGAAGGGAAGTGGGGCAGTCGAAGGATTGTTGAGCAGAGAAGGGGCACACTTGTTGGGGTGGGACATGCATGTGGGGAATGAGAGATTGTAGGTTGTTAGTGTGAATTGGAATATGTGACAGACTTTCCTATATTTGAGTCACATGTGACTAAGTTACTTGTTACTGAGTTCCTCTTGAGTGAGATACTTTAGCCTGGTTGGGAACCCTTACCCAAGTGGATTTTATCCCCATCTAGGGGGTGATCCACTGTTGAGATTTATGAACAGTGTGGTCTAAGGATGGGAGGAACGTGGAAGGTCTGCACACAGTTGGTATCATTTATTCAAAGATAAGTGACAAAATGTGTGTTAAATCATGTTTTGCAGTAACCATTATGCATCTATTTTCATGGGTTTATGTTGTTTATGTTGCATGTATATTTCGGTTATGAATATGTATCTAACTGTGTATTGCAGAGTGTAGATTTATGTTTTAAATGGTATCAAAGTTAGTTTCAGAGCAATTTTGGTTGAATTGTTGGAAATATGGTATCAAAACTGATAACAAGAGAAGTTTTGATGGAATGTGCTCGGCCTAGGTGGTCGGGTATGTAACAAATTGGTATCAGAGCATGAAATTTTAAGTGACATTTCCCAGTAGGTGGTTGGGGATGTTACAAATTGGTATAAGAGCCAATTTTTCAACACTGGGCCTGGGTGGGCCAAGTTAACATCATGTCGAAGTAGATTTTTGCAGAGAATTGAATTCATGAGTGGTCGAATTTTCAAGTTATAGTGCATCTATGACGTAAATTGAAGCAATTGAGTGGAATTAGGTAAAAGCCCCAATTTATGTTGTGAAATTCATGAAGAATTTGGAGAAATTTGGTTAAGTGAAGAGATATTCCTTATTTTAATCCCTTCTTAAGGAAATTCTGACAGGAATTGATCAAATTTGAAGTTACAAAGAAACTGTGATAGATTGAGCGGAATTGTTTGAATAAGATTCACAATCCGTGAAGGAATTTGGAAAATTTGCACCAAAAGTTTCAACCAGTGGCACACACAAGAATTTGTTGTTGCAGAGGTTGAAAATGGATTTACTGGAGTGAAATTTCACAAATTGCATAGTTGTAGAAAGTCCATGGTGGAAATCGGGTGATCTTTGAGCAAAAGCCCCAATTTTTGCATCAAAAATCTATGAAAAATCAGTTAAGTGTTGAGAATAGTGTGTGCACTAAGCAGTAATGACACGCAGAAAGATCAAGGTGCACAGGAGTTCACATTAAAATTTGCAAACTCATTGTGCAGAACCGGTGATGTGGAAAAATTATGTTGTGCAGATGTGCACACTAACTATTTTGCGTTGCACAGAAAATAGTGGTACACGGAGTATGTACACTAAGCTCTAACATTGCGCGGGATATAAGTTCATAGAAAAGCGCACTAATTTTTTCATTGCAAGGTGAAATCTTGTGTCGCATGAGTAATAATGTGATGTACAAGGTGTGTGCTTGAATTTTGGGGCGTTGTGTGAACACATTAAAACTCGGAGTTGTGTAGTGTAGTGCTTGCAGTGCGAGTGACATTGTAATGTTGGTGCGTGAAAAAACAATTGTGCTCCATAAATATTGGCGCGCAACAAAATAATGGTGCACAAGAAGAATATTGGTACACAGTATGAACACACTAAACCCTGGCGTGGTGTAGTGTATTATGGGAAATGCACGCAGAGTAATGGTGTGCGACACAAAAGTGGTGCTCAATAGAGTTTGGAACGCAACAGAAATGTATGCACATTGGATAGTAGTGTGTGGTGCATGCACTACATTTTAGCGTTGCATATGAACGAATGATGAATGCTAATTATGAAGTTATAATTAAGAAGTAGTGTGCATGAAGTTGATTGGGCAGTTAATCTTCCCAAGAAATCAGAAGAAAGAATTATGATGTTGTATGGAAACAAAATTGTACATCATTTCATGATTTGTCAAATTGTTTAGCCTAACAAATTTTGTTGGCTACACATTTTGCAGAGTTAACAACATTAGATAAAAGAAGGATCAACAGAAGTTTAGAATCATGGAAGATGTTCAAGGAATTTACAACCATGAAGAAGAGATCAAAGCAATATATGTTCATATGGGTAAGGAAGGTACAAATTCAAATGGACATGGTGAAGGTAAGGAAGAAAGTATGAACTTGGTTGAGACCATAAAAAGTTTGCAAAGGGATGTCCTGAGTCATAAAGTTGATAATGAGAGGCTTATGAAATCCAAAGAACAACATGAAGACTTTAACATCAAGTTGATGCAGAGTTTGGACAGAATTGAGAAGAAGATGGATAAGCAGAATGAATCAAGCAAATGAGGGAGCCATAAGTCTCTTGATAAGAGGGGAAGAATAGTGAGTAGTAGAAGTGTTGGCAGGAAGAATCACCACCTTCCAAGGCATTCCACTAGGAGAGTGCATAGAAGTACAATTCCATCTCATATCTAGAAGAAAAAGAAGAAGTCTAGAGTGGATGAACTTCAGGGGGAAATGAACAAAATAAAGTCTGCTACCTTTGATGGTGAACACAAGAAAGATGAGTATGCATAGACATGGTTGTTGAATATGAGAAAGTATTTTCAGTTGCATAATTACTCTTCACATGCAGAAGGTCGAATTCTTATTTATCAGCTCAAAGGAAAAGCATCAATGTGGTGGGACAAATATGTGCAGGTGCAACACATTGATGAGAAGAAGGTGACTTTGAGAGAATTCAAGAGGTATTTTCAAAGAAAATACTTGACTAAGAGATACTATGCCAAGAAAATGAAGGAATTCTTTGAAATCAATCTTGGGAGTATGATCATAGACGAGTATGAAATGATATTTTTAGAGTTTTTGAAGTATGTTTCCTTCATCAAGGATGAGCAAGTTAAGATTCAGAGATATTTGAGTTGGCTACCATCATTTATTTGTGACAGAATACAATATGATGACCCAAAAACATTGGAGGAAACAATAAGAAGGGATAAATTCCTTTATGATCAGCAAAAAAAAGGAATGCATCTTACCAGAAATCTTGGGAAGACAAATAAAAGTAAGATGGAATAGAGGAAGAAGGGAACTAAACCACCATTCTTTAGAAATATCTATCAGGAACAACCAACTACTAAAGAATCCATAATGATATAACAATTGGGGAAAAGGCTAAGGCAACAACCTATTCAATGTTGGGGTTGTAAGGGAGATCATATGTATAGAGACTGCCTTCATAGGAGTGAAAGAGTGAGGACTATTCACAATGCGCAGCAAGCTGAAACAGTGTAGGACATGGGCATAAGTGTACCTAAGATCTATGTAGTCTTGGAAAACAAACAATCTGAATTCCAATCACATATGATCGAAGTGGAAGGTAAGATTAATAACCAACCCATTGCCATTTTAATTGATTCAGGATCTAGTCATAGTTATATAGATCCTAAGATGGTAGAAAGATTTCATTTGCCAAGAAGCAAGCTTGGAAAACCCTGGATGGTGTAGCTAAACACATGAGCTAAAAGAAATATTAATGATATGGTTAATGCATGTCCAATGAACATGAATAGATTGAACACCACCGCAGAGTTGAATATCATACCTTTAGGTTCTTATGACTGCCTAATTGGTATGGATTGGTTGGACCAACATAATGTTGTCCTAGATTTTTATAACAAAGCATTTTCTTTCTTGGATGAGGAAGGCAACTTAAGGATAGTACAAGGGATTCCCATAGCAGTAACTATCAGATAAATTTCAGCCTTGTAGATAAAGAAAAGTTATAGGAAAGGGTTCCAAATACTTTTCATGCAGATGAAAGAGACACCTAAAGATAAGGTGTCAAATATTGAAGACTGTGCAGTGTTGGAAGAGTTTGAAGATGTATTCAACGGAATGCCAGGATTGCCACCCAAAAGAGATAGTGTTTTCTCTATCAATCTGATACTAGGAGTAGCTTCAGTATCTAAGACTCCTTACATCATGAGTACACCTGAACTAAAGGAATTACAAATGCAACTTGAACAACTTCTGAAGAAGGGGTATATACGCCAAAGTGTGTCACCTTGGGGTGCCCCAATATTGTTTGTGAAGAAAAATGATGGAATTTTGAAACTTTGTATTGACTTCAGGCAATTCAACAAAGTAATAGTGAAGAAAAAGTATCCTTTGACAAGGATAGATGATCTTTTTGATCAGTTGAAAGATGCAAAAATATTCTCCAAGATTGATCTCAATTCAGGTTATCATCAGGTAAGAATTAAAGAAGAATATATCAACAAGAATACTTTTAGAACAAGGTATGGCCATTATGAGTTCATAGTGGTTCTATTTGGGTTAACAAATGCACCAATTGTCTTCATGTGTCTCATGAATGGTGTATTCAGGAATTACTTGGATAAGTTTGTCATTATCTTCTTGGATGACATTTTGATATATTCTAAGTCTGAAGAGAGCATGAGTAACACTTGAGGATGGTTTTACAGATATTGAGGGAGCATCAATTGTCTGCCAAGTTGAGCAAGTGCTCATTTTACCAGAAGAAAATCCATTACTTGGGCCATATCATCTCCAAGGAGGGGATAGTAGTAGATCCTAAAAAGATAAAGGCCATTGTTGGTTGGCCAACACCAAGAAATATCTCAGAAGTGAGGTCATTCATGGGCCTTGTAGGTTACTACAGGATATTTATTGAAGGATTCTCAAAGATTGCACATCCAATTACTTCATTGCAGAAAAAAGGATGTGAAGTTTGAGTGGACACATGATTGTGAAAGAAGTTTTCAACACTTGAAGCGTTTATTAACAAGTGATCCAATACTGAGGATTGTTGATCCAACTGAAGACTTCGTTGTATGCATTGATGCATGTAAAGATGGATTAGGTGGAGTCCTTAGTCAGAATGGGTATGTGGTATGATATAAATCAAGGAAGTTGAAGGAGCATGAAAGACACTATGCAACTCATGATTTGGAGTTGGCATCCATAATGCATGCATGGAAGATGTGGAGGCACTACCTCATCGGGAAAATATTTGAGTTGAGAATAGACCATAGTGATCTGAAATACTTGTTTGGAAAACCAACTCTGAATGCCATACAAAGTAGTTGGTTAGATTTCATCAGTGAATATGACTTTGACATAAAGCATATCAAAGGTACAGAGAAAAAAGTGGTCGATGCACTCAGCAAGAGAGTGCATGAGATGCATGCTACAAACATTACCATGTACACATCAGACTTGAAGGATAGAATTCTAGAAGCTGCAAAATCAAATCAGAAATACATGGAGTTAAGGGAAAAACTTCAGCAAGGTAATTTACAACAGGAAGTTGAAGACTATAAATTAGAAAGTGATGAAATTCTAAGATACATAGGCAGAATTTATGTGCCAAATTCTCGGGAATTGAAGAATCTGATATTGGGAGAGATGCATAATGTACCTTATGTTGGAAACCCAGGTTACTAGAAAACTATTGCAGCTGTCAAGAGCCAATATTATTGGTCAGGAATGAAGAAATAAATTATTGAGTTTATTGCCAGATGTTTGGTGTTTCAAAGGGTCGAGGTTGACCATAGACATCTAGTTGGATGGCTACAACCATTTCCCATTCCTAAGTGGAAATGGGAAGTGGTAAAAATGGATTTTATCATCAAAATACCAAGAACTAGCAAGCAGCATGATTCTATCATGGTAGTGGTGGATAAGCTCACCAAAGCTGCCCATTTATTCCAGTAAAGATTACTCACAAGGCAACTAACATAGTTGATATTTATTTGAAATAAATAGCTCGATTACACGGAATGCCCAAGAAAATTGTCTCTGAAAAATATCCAAAATTTACCTCATTTTTTTGGAAAGGATTGTTCAAGGGATTTGGAAAAAATCTGCATTTTAGCACAACTTATAATCTAGATTTAGATGGGAAGATAGAAAGGGTGAATCAAGTAATAGAATATATGCTAAGGATGTATGTCATGGATAAACCATCCAAATAGGAGGATTATCTACACTTGGTAGAGTTTTCTTACAAAAATGGGTACCACGCATCCCTGAAGATGAGCCCATTTGAGGAATTTTATGGCAGAAAATGCAACACACTAGTGTTGAGTTCTCAACACACCCTAAAATATTTTACGAAATTTTGTCTCTTTTGGGTACTGTTATCCCCGTTTTCTAGGGATAACTAGGAGATCATGTCTCGAGGCCCACAGGTCCTAGACATGAAGTACCGAGAGAAGGATTGACCTGAGCATGGCCCTGGAGGGCCCATCCTTCTTCTTCGCCAGACTTGTCCTGTCAGCAGCAGCAGCTTCCATCACCATCGGCTTGGACCTGCATCAGAGGAGACTCTTGCTCCATGAGGTAATTGGTCTGAGGTATCATGGTATGTGTCATGTTTGATCGTTACAACCTTCTTATATATGCATCGGGTTCCTTACATTTCTGATGATTGCTTGGATCTTACACTAATCCACTTGACCATTGTTGGGGGGATTAACGGGGTGACCTAGCAAGCTTGTATTCATGGGTTTTGGTTAGCCACCAGGGGGGATTTGCAGAGCCATCATCCGCTCCCACCATTCTATCATTTTACATCTTATCTCCCATACATCCATCCCATTCCCCTAGTCCGGCCATTAGGATGACCTTTGAGGGTTACACTTTGTCCTGTGGGAAGAAGGGGCTAAAGTCCCAGGGGGTAAAAGCAGCTGGTAAAAGATAAAAGCCATAGAAAATGAAACCTATAGATGCTTCACCCAGGTATCCCCGAGAAGGCAATAAAAGGCCTCTCGATAAGAGACAAAAGGGACCCTAAGAAAAATAATAAAACAAGACCTAACCAAGAGGATGGGAGGTCTCATCACGAGCTTGCCCATTATGTTCATAGGTATCCAGCAGTATGACATTGCCATTATCTGGTCACCACACCAGGGCAATGACCTTTGGTTGCATGGCCAAGGGAAAGGGGGTCTCATCACGATCCAGCCTTATCATTTCTGCGAAGATACCAGTGGGTAACACTGTCAGCTCTGGTCACCACGCCAAGGCAGTGTCCTCTGGTCAGACCTTGAAGTAAAAAAGAAAGAAAAGCAATAAATAAAGAATAAAGGCAATAAAGGGGCTTGGAAAAAATGCATCCATGACAGGTACAGCTCACCTCCTACAAAGGCACCCACGGACAACATCTACCCCTGGTCTCACTGTGACTGGACATCCCCAGACCATATCACTTCATGAACATGGCTTGAATGATCCTCTGTGGGAACTTTCCTTTTCTTGTGGATATTAGCCCAATAGGTTGTTCTGTTTGTTTCTTCAACTTTGTATAGTATATATGTGTAATGTCTTTGAGCTCTTAGAAGATATGTTAGGGGTTTTATGCATGTATTTGATAAATTTAATGATGAAATATGATTGACATTTCTATGATCCCAAGGACTGATGAGCCCATGGAGGACGTATTTTTTGATGTGTAGGACCATACCCGATGGACAGGTACCAGTGGACCGGTACACATGGGGATATGATTAGCTCGGACCTCCATGGGGATGAAGATCCCATCAGATGGTACTGGGATGGCAGAGACAGGGCAACGTTGTGATGAGCCATTACATGAGAAGGAAGAAGGGTGTTCCATCCAGGACACTTTGGCAGAGCCCGGCCTAGGGGGGATCACCCACTGCAGATGGGACGTGTGCCTTTGATGGACAGGACGTCACCTGAGAGAGTTGGGCGTTGTCTGGAGCGTGTGGCGGTGTGCTGAGGTCTTTTGGCACATCTGGCAGTTTGGAGGAGCCCTAGAAGGGCCAACGTTTGGTTGTCTGGATGCTGAGCTTGCCCAAAAAGGGCCAACGTCTCCCTCAAAGGGCTAGACGTCCCTCCTTTTGCTCATATTATGACAATTTTTAGGCATTTAATGTAAAAACAGTGTAAAATTGGTAGTTAGCCTTGTCGGTTGTTTTAATGACCTAAAATTTAATTAAAAGGTCATTGATTGGTATAAATAGAGGATGTTGCCTCTCATTTTAAACATAACATAACTCACTCTCTTGTGAGAGATCTACTTTTAGTCTTTTGTCTTGGTATTTTGCTCTTGGAAGTGAGGCGCAACTCTTGTGGAGGATTCTTCTTGGAATTTTTATGGTGTTTCTCTCATTGGAAGGTTTACAACTAGGGTTTGATGAGCATTCTTCATGATTTGTAAGTGTATTTTTCATGCAAAACTTCTTGAATGAATGGTTGTAGGTGTAATCTCTTACATTTGCTATTACATTGCTATTATATTTCTTAATCTTGAAACCCTAGGTAGCAAGCACATAAGTAGGTCCTTGCTATAAGTCCCCATGCTAGAGAAACTTGTTTTAGCCATTGATTAAGGAAGATATAGCCTAGCCATTGCTACACTAATCATCCTTTTTCTGAGTTAGCATTTAAATATAAGTTGAAGAGAGGAGACGTCCTAGGCCTAGTTGATTCTACACCTAGGGTTTTAACCTTCTAGGGTTTGAAGAGCCTTGCTCCCGTAACACTTTTCTCCCTTAGACTTGTGTTTTAAAGCTAGCCGTTTTGCCAAGAATATTTAAAGAAAGAGGAAGGAGCATGAGGCCTTGCTTAAGCAACACCGGAATGAGCCTCCTTCCCTTAGGGTTTTGTTTCTAGGACCCTGCCATTGCAGCACCATAGAACCTAACTCTCTAGTCTTTAGATTTTGATCCTCCTGAGATCTTTCCCTTACTTTTGACTCCATAATACCCTAAGGCACTGGTTTTTCTCTCCAGCATTGAGCTTGTTGTGCAAAAACAATCTTTCAAAACTATCAAATTTGAAACCCTAACTAACCCTAACGTCTTCTAACTTAGCAGAAAATGATGACGTCATGCCTTTATTAAGCTCTTAGTTGATAGAAAATACTGTGGCTTGGTCATCCAGTGATAGACATTGACATATTGGTGATTTTTGTTGGCTAAATTGAAAAACATTGACCTTCTTGTCTATCATACTAACCCTAGAAGAAGTTGACGTCATCTCTAACATACCTGACGCAACAACTTTTTGTACATGAGCAATTAATGATATTTAAAGCATTGATTAATTAAAGGATTGATTATTTTCATTAGATGCTATATTATTCAGTGTTTATTGACAAGTAACATTATATGTCATTATCATTATTGGAAACATTGACTTCGTCAATATTAACTGCTATTTATGCTCATGTACATTAAATATTGATAGTCATTGATTAATTTAGTATTAACCATTGTTGCATGTACTAGTATCATTATTGTTTTGTCTCGCAAGCAGGTGCCTCTTTTGTGGTTTTTCTTCATTTGACTATCTTCTTGGCGACAATCTGTGAAGGGGAAACTAGCCTTAATTCTTTGAGCCTTTTCCTTTCAAAACCCCAGATTGCCAGGGACGTCTCCCTTGGGCTTAGCCACCCTAAATAGAAAGGACCTCCCCATTGTGGTGACATTGGGTGGGGTAGGTCCTTGTTTCTCTAGTTTGACCCTTATCCTTCAGCTACTTGACCTAAACTACAAACTGAGCGATAACATTTTGGCGTCATTGTCGGGGAACACTGAGTCAATCTTCCTCAACGACAAAACCTTTGGTAAGCCTTGCCTCAAAGACCTTTCTCTTACAAGCTTACCTGGAGACTCCACTAAGATTTTATCCCCCTATTCTTTGATAGTTTCAGGAAAACTATCTGGCGACTCCATGACGAATTGTAGCGGGAAACTGTATTCAAATCCCACTACTATGACAACCACCACTCTAACAAACCCTATACCTCCAATCAATCCAAATCCTCACAAGTGGTCTCATTCAGAAATTTTCAACTGCTTTGACTTTAGCAACATCCAAGGTGGGATACATAATTTGCCCACAAATGCAAACTCTTGGCTACCTTTCTTTTCGGGAAAGGGTACCTCTGGAAACTCACATTGGACCCATTTTTGCGATAGTGTTGACTTTCATTTGGCCGGTCAAGACCACCCTGATGTCTTTATGAGGCTCTTTGCGAGTTCTCTCACAGGAGATGCTAAAGTCTGGACTGATGGATATCCCAAGGGAAGCATAAAAAACATTGAAGAGCTGCAAAAGTCCTTTAAAATAAGGTGGTGTGATAATGAACATTCACAAGACTCTTTTGCCCAGTACCTCAACATTTGCAAGGGACCTTGTGAAAGTACAAGAGATTTCATTGATAGGTTTAATCTTGTTCTTAAAAAGATCTGGTCAAAGGTTGGTTCAGAACAAGCCATCATCGATCAATACATGTCCTCCTTAGAAGGAACCTTGCAATTGAAAGTTACGGATCGGTCACCAACAACCTTGGAAGAAGCACAAGATATGGCCTTTCAGATTGAGAGAAATGTTGATTTTGGTGACTACATTGAACAAAGAAACATGAATTGTGAACTATGGGATCCAGGCAATGAACCCATGGCAGAACCTGAGCCTCCAAGCATCCTCCAAATCTAATTAGCTCTTGCCAAAAGGAAATGGAGTCTTTCTCATAAGAGTGATATCTCTTCCCAAGAACCTCCATCAAAGAAGGCCCATCCAGAGGACGAAGATAGGGGTGCATCACACAAAAACTTGGAGCCAAGTCCCCTTCAAGACTTTTCTCTCTTTATTCATCAAGTGGGAGACCCAATTTCTAAAAATCATGAGTTCAAACCCTTTTACGTCACCCTCTGAGTCAAAGATTTTCTCCTCCACAATTGTCTATTGCACCCAGAAGCCAAAGCCAATATAATGACAGAAGAGGTTATGCAACAATTGGGCCTAAAAATTTCATGAGCTAATACCCGAGACAATTTTTTGAAAGGAGTCATTAACAATCTTGAGATAGCCTTTGACTCCTGTCCCAGTGCTCCTTTCTTGATAAATGTGGTTGTTGTGGACGATATTAACAATTTCGGGATTATCATCTGTAATGATCTTATTGAACACTTGAATGGAATCATTCACAGAGAGCAGTCCAGAGCCATCATCCCTCATCCTGAAGGAGGATTTTATACCATCTACATTGAACCCTTTGTTGGATCACCGGTTGAAAACCCCGATGAGATAGATGATCAACTTTTATGCATCAATAGCGGTCTGAATGACTGGTTCATTCAAGAAGGAAAGTTGGATATGGACACAGTTGAAGAAACAGAAGGAATCTGGACCTTAGAATTCGATGGCTCACATTCAATTTTTGGATCGGGTGCTGGAATAGTCTTGACAGCTCCGTTAGGTGAGATCTTCTACCATTCATATAGGCTGGAATTTCATTGCACCAACAATGCGGCTGAATATGAAGCTTTGATTCTGGGACTCAATCTGGCAATCGATAAAGGAGCCACAATCTTGGAGGTGAAGGGTGACTCGGATCTCATCGTCTTGCAAGTCCTAATGAGATTTGCAACTAAGAATGAGAAGTTAAAGAAGTATCGAGATGTAGCTCAAACTCTTTCAAAATCCTTCAAAGGGATATCAATTGAAGTTGTTCCTCGAGAAGAAAACCATGTAGCCGATGCTCTGGCTATCTCAGCATCCACTCTGCAACCATATGAAGGACCTCTTCATGATCAATGAAAAATGGAGGTTCTCTTTAGACCTTCTATCCCTGACAATATGGAGCACTGGCAGGTTTTCGAAGACGATGATCAAATTATCATATTCATGGAGAATAGCAAAGAATTCATGGATACACAAGTTTCTTTCCTAGATGATTCTATGGACTTGGAAATCATCAACCTGCAAAACAATACTTACCGAAAGGTTGTATTCCTCTGGAGAATCTATTTGACAGACATGATGTTTTCAAAGAAAAAAGAACCAACAAACAAGCTGAGGAAGCCTTGGAATTCAAAATTGGTACTGAGATGGACCCAAGAATGGTCAAGATAGGGAAGGGGACTACAAAGAAAGAGAGGAAGGAAATACTAGAGCTCATTAGGGAATTCAGAGATACCTTTGCTTGGAACTATGATCAATTAAAAGCCTATAGAGGAGACGTTATCCAGCATGCTATACCCTTGGTGGAAGGAGCCAAGCCATTTCGACAGAAGTTAAGGCACATCAACCCAAATTTAGCTGGACAGATACAAAAGGAACTCCAAAAGATGGTTGACGCTGGTATCATAGCCCCAATCAGGTATTCTTCTTGGATGTCAAATCTGGTAGTTGTTCGGAAGAAAAATGGTGATATCCACCTATGTGTTGATTTCCGCAACCTCAACCAGTTGTCGTTAAAGGATAATTATCCTCTCCCAAACATGGAACATCTGCTTCAACGAGTCACAAGAGAAGGAATGATGTCAATGCTAGATGGATTTTCAGGATACAACCAAGTTTTACTCAAAAGAGAGGATCAACTCAAGACTGCGTTTACTACGCCCTGGGGAACTTTTATGTACTTGAGAATGCCATTTAGCCTTATGAATGCGGGTGCCACCTTTCAGAGAGAAATGGACTTTGCCTTTAGAGACCTCATACAAAAGATCATAGAAATTTACCAAGATGACCTCACGGTTGTGTCCAAAGAAAGGAAATACCATCTCTCCCACCTCAGGATTGTTTTTGAACGATGTAGGAAGTATGGCATCTCACTGAATCCTAAGAAGTTTGTTTTTGGGATTGACGAAGGAAAAATGTTAGGACATGTGGCCTCACCAGGGGGAGTCTCCATTGATCCTGAAAGAGTCCAATCCATAAAAGATGTTCGTCCTCCAGTCAACAAGAAAGCCCTACAATCTTTTCTTGGAAAAATCAACTTCATCCGCAGATTCGTGCCTAACTTTGCTGAAAGGATAAAACCATTAAGCGCTCTGCTAAAGAAGGATGTTGCTTTCAGATGGGGAAATGA
>ML804199.1:57792-89764 GCA_009831015.1 Picea engelmannii | reverse complement strand
CTTCTTCTTTTACTTCCGTAAAACTTTTGGATAAAGAATTATCCAAGTCTTCCTTTCACGTGCATCTTCCCATTTAATTATTTTCCATGGAAATAAACATTAATCTCTTTAATTTGTAAAATGTGAATTTTACCTCTGTAAAACAATTTCACTGTGAGGAAGAATTGATTTTATTGGAAATTCCATAATCATTATTGAAAACATACTCCTGGAAAAGTGTCTCACATAAACTATAGGATAAATGGTTGAATTTATTATACCAGGCTAGAGAAAAGTGGTTTGGAGTTTACCCACTTTTTCCCCCGATATCCACCACATAAAAACACGTGTCCAATTACCAAAACCATGGTATTTTCCCCGGCCCACCTTCACATCCTTAACCTCCACGTTAATTCTATGCCTGATATGTATGTGCGCCCTCCATCCATCCTTTGAATTTTCCACATTATAAATTGAGATTCGTGCCCATGATTTGACGTGATGCCATAAATTAAATATTGGATCAAATATTAATATAAATATTTTAATATTAAAATATTTATATTAATAATAATAAACTCATTTTTCTATTTTCTAAAGACTTTGGGCATATGAGGCTTAACACATGACTTTGTGGACAGGATAAGGGTGCTTAATAAAAGGAATATTTTTTATTTTCAACGGGAATATGAAAATAAGGGTAAAAATGAATGAAGTGATGGAACTAATGGATTTAGATAAGCATTAAGGCTAGGTATAGGTTTGGGATATTTGCCAATTTTTTTACTTATGGAGGACATGACTATTTTGGATGATCAGTTGAGTGAAGGATTTAGGTGATGGGAGCTTGACGGAGCTGGTGAAAAAGTTTTAAAATCTGAGTGGAAAGATAACACAAGGACAAGATGCTTTAGGAAAAATTAATGCAAATTAGCATGTGATAACACCCTGGAAGGGAAGTGGGGCAGTCAAAGGATTGTTGAGCAGAGAAGGGGCACACTTGTTGGGGTGGGACATGCATGTGGCGAATGAGAGATTGTAGTTTGTTAGTGTGAATTGGAATATGTGACAGACTTTCCTATATTTGAGTCACATGTGACTAAGTTACTTGTTACTAAGTTCCTCTTGAGTGAGATACTTTAGCCTGGTTGGGAACCCTTACCCATGTGGATTTTATCCCCATCTAGGGGGTGATCCACTGTTGAGATTTATGAACAGTGTGGTCTAAGTATGGGAGGAACTTTGAAGGTATGCACACAGTTGGTATCATTTATTCAAAGACAAGTGACAAAATGTGTGTCAAATCATGTTTTGCAGTAACCATTATGCATCTATTTTCATGGGTTTATGTTGTTTATGTTGCATGAATATTTCGGTTATGAATATGTATCTAACTGTGTATTGCAGAGTGTAGATTTATGTTTTAAATGGTATCAAAGTTAGTTTCAGAGAAATTTTGGTTGAATTGTTGGAAATATGGTATCAGAACTGATGACAAGAGAAGTTTTGATGGAATGTGCTCGGCCTAGGCGGTCGGGTATGTAACAAATTGGTATCAGAGCATGAAAGTTTAAGTGACATTTCCCAGTAGGTGGCTGGGGATGTTACAAATTGGTATAAGAGCCCAGTTTTCAACACTGGGCCTGGGTGGGCCAAGTTAACATCATGTCGAAGTAGATTTTTGCAGAGAATTGAATTCATGAGTGGTTGAATTTTCAAGTTATAGTGCATCTATGACGTAAATTGAAGCAATTGAGTGGAATTAGGTAAAAGCCCCCATTTATGTTTTGAAATTCATGAAGAATTTGGGGAAATTTGGTTAAGTGAAGAGATATTCCTTATTTTAATCCCTTCTTAAGGAAATTCTGACAGGAATTGATCAAATTTGAAGTTACAGAGAAACTGCGATAGATTGAGCGGAATTGTTTGAATAAGATTCACAATCTGTGAAGGAATTTGGAAAATTTGCACCAAAAGTTTCAACCAATGGCACACACAAGAATTTGTTGTTGCAGAGGTTGAAAATGGATTTACTGGAGTGAAATTTTGCAAATTGCATAGTTGTAGAAAGTCCATGGTGGAAATCGGGTGATCTTTGAGAAAAAGCCCCAATTTTTGCATCAAAAATCTATGAAAAATCAATTAAGTGTTGAGAATAGTGTGTGCACTAAGAAGTAATGACACGTAGAAAGATCAAGGTGCACAGGAGTTCACATTAAAATTTGCAAACTCACTGTGCGGAACCAGTGATGTGGAAAAATTATGTTGTGCAGATGTGCGCACTAACTATTTTGTGTTGCACAGAAAATAGTGGTACACAAAGTATGTACACTAAGCTCTGACATTGCGTGGGATATAAGTTCATAGAAAAGCGCACTAAGTTTGTCATTGCAAGGTGAAATCTTGTGTCGCATGCGTAATAATGTGATGTACAAGGTGTGTGCTTGAATTTTGGGGCGTTGTGTGAACACATTAAAACTCGGAGTTGTGTAGTGCAGTGCTTGCAGTGTGAGTAACATTACAATGTTGGTGCGTGAAAAAACAATTGTGCTCCATAAATATTGGCGCGCAACAAAATAATGGTGCACAAGAAGAATATCGGTGCACAGTATGAACACACTAAACCCCGGCGTGGTGTAGTGTAGTATGGGAAATGCACGCAAAGTAATGGTGCGACACAAAAGTGGTGCTCAATAGAGTTTGGAACGCAACAGAAATGTATGCACACTGGATAGTAGTGTGTGGTGCATGCGCTACATTTTAGCGTTGCATATGAACGAATGATGAATGCTAATTATGAAGTTATAATTAAGAAGTAGTGTGCACAAAGTTGATTGGGCAGTTAATCTTCCCAAGAAATCAGAAGAAAGAATTATGATGTTGTATGGAAACAAAATTGTACATCATTTCATGATTTGTCAAATTGTTTAGCCTAACAAATTTTGTTGGCTACACATTTTGCAGAGTTAAAAACATTAGATAAAAGAAGGATCAACTGAAGTTTAGAATCATGGAAGATGTTTAGGGAATTTACAGCCATGAAGAAGAGATTAAAGCAATATATGTTCATATGGGTAAGGAAGGTACAGATTCAAATGGACATGGTGAAGGTAAGGAAGAAAATATGAACTTGGTTGAGACCATAAAAAGTTTGCAAAGGGATGTCCTGAGTCATAAAGTTGATAATGAGAGGCTTATGAAATCCAAAGAAAAACATGAAAACTTTAACATCAAGTTGATGCAGAGTTTGGATAGAATTGAGAAGAAGATGGATAAGCAAAATGAATCAAGCAAATGAGGGAGCCATAAGTCTCTTGATAAGAGGGGAAGAACAGTGCGCAGTAGAAGTGTTGGCAGAAAGCATCACCACTTTCCAAGGCATTCCACTAGGAGAATGCATAGAAGTACAATTCCATCTCATGTCTGGAAGCAAAAGAAGAAGTCTAGAGTGGATGAACTTCAGGGGGAAATGAATAAAATAAAGCCTGCTACCTTTGTTGGTGAACACAAGAAGGATGAGTATGCATAGACATGGTTGTTGAATATGATAAATTATTTTCAGTTGCATAATTACTCTTCACATGCAGAAGGTCGAATTTTTATTTATCAGCTCAAAGCAAAAGCATCAATGTGGTGGGACAAATATGTGCAGGTGCAACACATTGATGAGAAGAAGGTGACTTTGAGAGAATTCAAGAGGTATTTTCAAAGAAAATACTTGACTAAGAGATACTATGCCAAGAAAATGAAGGAATTCTTTGAAATCAAGCTTGGGAGTATGATCATAGACAAGTATGAAATGATATTTTTAGAGTTTTTGAAGTATGTTTCCTTCATCAAGGATGAGAAAGTTAAGATTCAGAGATATTTGAGTTGGCTACCATCATTTATCGGTGACAGAATACAACATGATGACCCCAAAACATTGGAGGAAACAATAAGAAGGGATAAATGGCTTTATGATCAGCAAAAAAAGGGAATGCATCTTACCAGAAATCTTGGGAAGACAAAAATAAAAGTAAGATGGAACAGAGGAAGAAGGGAACTAAACCACCATTCTTTAGAAATAGCTATCAGGAACAACCAACTACTAAAGAATCCATAATGACAGAACAATTGGGGAAAAGGATAAGGCAACAACCTATTCAATGTTGGGGTTGTAAGGAAGATCATATGTATAGAGACTACCTTCATAGGAGTGAAAGAGTGAGGACTATTCACAATGCACAGCAAGCTGAAACAGTGCAGGACATGGGCATAAGTGTACCTAAGATCTATGTAGTCTTGGAAAACAAGCAATATGAATTCCAATCACATATGATCGAAGTGGAAGGTAATATTAATAACCATCCCATTTCCATTTTAATTGATTCGGGATCTAATCATAGTTATATAGATCCTAAGATGGTAGAAAGATTTCATTTGCCAAGAAGCAAGCTTGGAAAACCCTAGATGGTGCAGATGTATTCAATGGAATACCAGGATTTCCACCCAAAAGAGATAGTGTTTTCTCTATCAATCTGATGCTAGGAGTAGCTTCGGTATCTAAGACTCCTTACATCATGAGTACACCTGAACTAAAGGAATTACAAATGCAACTTGAACAACTTCTGAAGAAGGGGTATATACACCAAAGTGTGTCACCTTGGGGTGCCCCAATATTGTTTGTGAAGAAAAATGATGGAATTTTGAGACTTTGTATTGACTTCAGGTAGTTCAACAAAGTAATAGTCAAGAAAAATTATCCTTTGACAAGGATAGATGACCTTTTTGATTAGTTGAAAGATGCAAAAATATTCTCCAAGATTGATCTCAAGTCAGGTTATCATCAGGTAAGAATTAAAGAAGAATACATCAACAAAACTGCTTTTAGAACAAGGTATGGCCATTATGAGTTCATAGTGGTTCCATTTGGGTTAACAAATGCACCAATTGTCTTCATGTGTCTCATGAATGGTGTATTCAGGAATTACTTGGATAAGTTTGTCATTATCTTCTTGGATGACATTTTGATATATTCTAAGTCTGAAGAGAGCATGAGTAACACTTGAGGATGGTTTTACATATATTGAGGGAGCATCAGTTGTATGCCAAGTTGAGCAAGTGCTCATTTTACCAGAAGAAAATCCATTACTTGGGCCATATCATCTCCAAGGAGGGGATAGCAGTAGATCCTAAAAAGATAAAGGCCATTGAAGGTTGGCCAACACCAAGAAATATCTCAGAAGTGAGGTCATTCATGGACCTTGTAGGTTACTACAGGAGATTTATTGAAGGATTCTCAAAGATCGCACATCCAATTACTTCATTGCAGAAAAAGGATGTGAAGTTTGAGTGGACACATGATTGTGAAAGAAGTTTTCAACACTTGAAGCGTTTATTAACAAGTGCTCAAATACTGAGGATTGTTGATCCAACTGAAGACTTCATTGTATGCATTGATGCATGTAAAGATGGATTAGGTGGAGTCCTTAGTCAGAATGGGTATGTGGTATGATATGAATCAAGGAAGTTGAAGGATCATGAAAGACACTATGCAACTCATGATTTGGAGTTGGCATCCATAATGCATGCCTGGAAGATGTGGAGGCACTACCTCATGGGGAAAATATTTGAGTTGAAAATAGACCATAGTGGTCTGAAATACTTGTTTGGAAAACCAACTCTGTATGCCATACAAAGTAGGTGGTTAGATTTCATCAGTGAATATGACTTTGACATAAAGCATATCAAAGGTACAGAGAAAAAAGTGGTTGATTCACTCAGCAAGAGAGTGCATGAGATGCATGTTACAACCATTACCATGTACACATCAGACTTGAAGGATAGAATTCTAGAAGCTGCAAAATCAAATCAGAAATACATGGAGTTAAGGGAAAAACTTCAGCAAGGTAATTTACAATAGGAAGTTGAAGACTATAAATTAGAAAGTGATGAAATTCTAAGATACATAGGAAGAATTTATGTGCCAAATTCTCGGGAATTGAAGAATCTGATATTGGGAGAGATGCATAATGTACCTTATGTTGGAAACCCAGGTTACCAGAAAACTATTGCAGTTGTCAAGAGCCAATATTATTGGTCAGGAATGAAGAAATAAATTATTGAGTTTATTGTCAGATGTTTGGTGTTTCAAAGGGTTGAGGTTGAGCATAGACATCTAGCTGGATGGATACAACCATTTCCCATTCCTGAGTGCAAATGGGAAGTGGTAAAAATGGATTTTATCATTAAAATACCAAGAACTAGCAAGCAACATGATTCTATCATGGTAGTGGTGGATAAGCTCACCAAAGCTGCCCATTTATTCCAGTAAATATTACTCACAAGGCAGCTAACATAGTTGATATTTATTTGAAATAAATAGCTCGATTACACGGAATGCCCAAGAAAATTTTCTCTGAAAAATATCCAAAATTTACCTCATTTTTTTGGAAAGGATTGTTCAAGGGATTTGGAACAAATCTGCATTTTAGCACAACTTATATTCCAGATTTAGATGGGAAGATAGAAAGCGTGAATCAAGTAATAGAATATATACTAAGGATGTATGTCATGGATAAACCATCCAAATAGGAGGATTATCTACACTTGGTAGAGTTTTATTACAAAAATGGGTACCACACATCCCTGAAGATGAGCCCATTTGAGGCACTTTATGGCAGAAAATGCAACACACTAGTGTTGAGTGCTCAACACACCCTAAAGGATTTTATGAAATTTTGTCTCTTTTGGGTACCACTTGTTTTCTTTTGTTTTGCTTTCTCAATTGAGTCCGTTGTGGAGGGATCACTAATTTCATTTTTTTCATTGATCAAAATCGGATTTGTTTGAAACTATCAAAGTGAAATTTTTGTGTCTAAAAAGAACTTGGCATTTTAATTAAGAATCTGCGGCCAAAATCATGACCCGCGCGCTTATGTTCGGCATTGGCAAAATCCGAGCAAGTAAAATGACCACATAGTAACAATAATCGTCGATCGTCGATGTATCATCGGCATTGGTAAAAAGTGGAGTAGATTTTTGCTAGTTGTTCACAAATAAGATTCAGGAGGTGGTTCATTTCCCATCGATGTCGGGGAAATACAAGAGGGCTAAACATTGACACGAGCCATGTTGAACCTCGGATAATTGAATGCTAATGCACTTGTTCGGGTTGGTGAAATATTAAAGGGTTAAATCATTGAAAATTTCCGCATTAACATATCGTTGATCGCCGATCCCCAATGCACTTTCAGCATTGACAAATTTCGAGAGGGGTAATCCAGGAACACTTGTTTAAACTTACTGTCGATCATCAATCCTTGATACTTTTTCAGCGTCGGCAAAGTAGGACCTGTTGTTAAAATTCTTAGCTAATGAAAGTCCATGATTCTGAATAACACAGTTAAACGAAGATGCCAATCTCAAACGCCATGTGTCTTTCCCACGTAGGCATTTCGTATGGCCTAGTTTTGTCTCGAGTCACCTTAGGTTTCCATGTGTCCTAGTCACACTTCCAAGTCAGCATTTCCACATCAACGTTGTACTGAAAGATGGATCGACGTCGGATTTTTTTCCAAGAGATATCAACGAACGTTGTCTAAAGAAAATCCCCAACTCCCGATCCACCTGTTAAATTATCGAAATGATGGGATGTTTTCAGCATGGGATACAATCAGATTTTTCCATTTAATAGGACAATTAATGTTTCGCTCCCCATACGTTTCCACCCCGTGCGTCGATTTAACAACGGGAATTTGAAATCGTCGATAGACCACATTATAGCCTACGCCCACGCTGCCAACATACAACTGGATTTAATCTTAAACATAATGAATATCTGGTGGCAGATTTTGTAGAACCGCACTCATATCCTGAATTGAATAACTAATGTGACAAGGTAAGAATTATCTCTGTTTAAATAATTAAGACAACTTCGAACACCTCCATTCTGCACACAAGTTTCCCATTTCCAGAGCAGCCAAAGAAGTAAAGAGAGTGTCTCAAGAGTTGTGTTTGATTCTCAGACTTTCAAAAAATCAGGTTAAGCTAGCGCGAAGAAGAGGTATGTGCTAATATTTATCAATTCGGCAGTCGTAATTTTTATACATCAGCATTCGATCTGTAAACATTGTGTAACAATGTTCTATCTACAAGGAAAAATGCCTCCAAGGAAGCCAATGACCAAACGCTCGCTGAGGGCGCCAAAATTAAAGGAGGCAGATATTGGTGAAGGATCTTCTCCCAGCACTGCGAGGCAATTGGAATATGCTCCCAGGGTGGAACCAGTCATTAAAACTTTGACGAAGAAGTCATTTATTCAACCCCCCGCTCTTGGTGATATAGAAGCGACCACTGGATCAAAAATAATGCTCCCACAGTGGGGATATTTGTTCAACAGAATCAATAGGGAATATTACTGGGATATTATCCCACACAGTGACCCGGACGTAAGGTTGCTCGACGACCAGGTTTTTTAGAATATTCAGCGGTCGTGCTTGCGCATGGTATCCTGTCAGACTCCGATCTTACCCTACATTGAGACTCTGAGTTGGATAATTGATCATACAAATGCGCAGAAGTGCCTCATTAATGATGATAATGGTGGATGTGTCGAATTTTTTCTCCCGATAGAGGTCCAAAAATATTACAAGCTCAGGGACCCGTAGGAGCAGTTGAACATAGAATTTGTGGTGAATTTCTACGAATTCCATGACACCAGTCGATTGATGGCCTCATGATGGAAGGAGTACAATAAATTCACAAACCGAAGCAATGCCTAGTATGGGATAGCGAATCTAAAGGAGCCATATATCTACTTAATGGCTCTAATTTGTCGGTTATTTGGGGAAAAGGATTGCACCAAGTTCTCGGAGGCATGGATGCCCCTGGCATACACTGTGGATATTTCAGGGAGTAGTTTCAACTGGGGAGCAATCATATCCAATCAATTGAGTACCAATGTATTGCAGGCTCAGACGCTGAAAGAAGGAGAGGTGCACTTCGGTAGAGCTTATTGTACAGGTCTACTTAAACACCCTATGGGAAAACATGTACAAGAAGTCTTATTCCCTTATTTGCGATGAATTCATCACCCATATTTATTTCATTATATTTAAAAGGGAATGCCCAAGGCTGTCTGTAGCGGCCAAAAAAATGATTTTGAAAGTAGGCCACTTGTACCTAGATGAACACACAACCTATATCAGGGTGTTTAGGGCCACCAGAGAACCACATTTTCTCCCCACTCACGTCCCAGACCGACTCATCATAGAAGAAATCTGTTATCAAACTATCCTGCAAGGCTATAACTCCACCTTGGTTAAGGAAAAGAAACGAGCTTTCATACCCTATGGTTTCCATAGAGGGTTTTCTATAGTGAAGGACACTTCTCAAGCTAAACAAGAGGGTTTGAGTCAGCTAGAATATAGGTTCCCGATAGGCCAGTTTCGCAAGCATGACCCTAAAGGTCTAGTTCTCCAACATGCTTCACAAGTCTCTTCCTACTGGCCATATGCGCATGACAAGTTTGAAAATGAGATTTTTTACAGAATGTGCTCGGGACTGGGAGGAGGTATTACAGAGAAAATCTAACCCAAACATGACAAGGTTCAAAGCTATGAGTATGGATGAGCAGTTTGAAATAATATAACAGTCGGCTCAAGAAGCTCTCAGGGTTAAAGGAGAAATCAGAGGAGAAGAAACCACATAGGCACAAAGGAGGGGGTTGTTGTTACTAGAAGGAGCCCAAAGAGTCATCGACCAGCTAGAGAATGATCCTCAACTAATATAAATGATGAGGATCCCCCCAGATGACCCAATCAAAACCAGAGAAGAGCTAAATGGCTCTGAATCAACACAACTGTAGGAAAGCATCGGTATGGAAAATCCTAGAGTTCCATCACCACAGGCTAGATCATCGGTGACCATTCCAACTCAATATGAGGTTCCAAGAACACCAGGTAAAATAGGTGTGCCTAATCCTCTGTTTGATCTGATAACCATCTACAAGATGAAGAGAGTTCGGAGGTATCACTTATAACTCTGGTACCAATTACAAAGAAGAAAGAACTAGGGGGGACATCTACTCCAAGTCCTAAAGCATCCATTCCAAACCCTCTATAGGGAAACCATGAGGCTGAAAGTGTCTTGGAAACTGATATTCTCGACCTATCAAGGACCCCGAAAGACAGATCCATGGATGAGATAGGTTCAGGTGGACAAAAAGAGGAATTGCAACAGCCAGAGATCGACACCTAGACAACCGATCACCAAGTAAGTATTGATCCTATCACTGACTCTTGAATTTTGGTCGATACCTCACCATCCGATGGAAACCAAATGGAGGTCAAGCCATCAAAACATATGGAATAAGTACAAGAACCAGTCCTAGAACAAATACATACAGCAAGAAGCTTGCGAACTACTATGACCTGGGGAGAACAATAAATCCCTAAGCCCATTAGTTAGGTCGTCGATATACATGAGAACACTTATGATAGGAAGAGGAAAGATATCATGAGGAGGACCACCAAGAAGAGAAGACTCATGTTGGATAGCTTGATTCTCATCGCCATGGAGGAGAAGCTACTCAGCACATAACACACAAAGACATCTGATCTCATCGGCGCAGGGATGGCTATCATTGATGCCACATTGGATCGAGAAAGGTGAGATGAAAAGGAACTGGTCATTGCACAAAAGGAGCTAGATCATCTGTGCCATTTGGAAAAATATTACCATGACTCAACGTAGGCCACAGTGTTTCTGAAGAGTGAGTTCTAAGTTGCATATGCAAAGTTCACAAGAAAAAGACATATTTTCACTACCGGTATAGCTGATTTCCAAAAATATACCATTATGGCACTAGCAACCTGCAAGGACGTTGAGAGATGGTATGAAAAATCATACCTAGCGGTATAATGAATTGACTACATCAGCGTAGTGCAAAAGGGCTGAGACGCTGAGGAGCATGGTATTCGGGTGCTAAGGGATAGCAACATCGCCCAGATCAGGAAAGCAACCAAATAATGGGTAAGTATGGCCCAAGAACCTTAGCTAGAGATACAAAAGAAGTGTTTCAAGTGTGAAAGAGGTTGGGAAAAGATCAATTAGGAGATAAAAGACATTGGCCTCCCAAAACTCAACTCACCCGAAGACTTTGTCGACTTTCACAACATAGTCAAACGACATGCATAACAAGACTCATCATGGGTAGTGGAGATCGCACATGTGGAAAGCATGACACCGAATCAAATACAACAGTTTATGGAAAATCTGATCAAGGCTCATGCAATTCTACAGTGTTTGAGTGCCAAAATCATAAAATACAGAGAACGGGCAATAGAAGTGAAAGAAATGTGTTCAGCCCCAATGGATCATCACAGATTCCTGTATGCTAACACATGCGAGGATCTCTTTGTCAAGTGATCAGAATATGAGAAGATTCATCCACTCCAGTAGAACCACGAGATGATTTCTAGAGAACAAAGAGATCAAGCACCATGTGGAAATTTTTTTTTTTACTTAACACAAACGTGTAACAGCTATTTTTAGTTAGTGATTCTTTATAAATAAGAGGATTGACCTTTTAGAAAGGGTCGATGGTTTTGGGAAAAGACCCTCTTTTTTGAGAATTGTAAAGAACTATTTCTGAACAACCTTAATTGAGAAGTTGTGTTTAGGACCAGAGACAAAATTCTGTTTTTCATCAAAGGCGTTATGTGATTGGATTGAGGAGGAACTACTTCCAACTTTTATTTCAGTAATTGATGTTGTAACGAGTAAGAGTTTTTGAATCTATTGATAAGCTATATGTTTCAATATTTTAGCAGTTCTTTTGTTCTTAATGATGAAAATAAAATCATGTTGTTAATGTGTGATTGATGATAGAGCTAAGGAAACTATTTTTCTTGCACTCATCCTATTACATGCGTATTTTTTTTCAATAATTGTAGCTGAGTCAATGTTGAAATACCATCAAGTTAATGTATTATTACCATACTTGTAATAGGTGTGAATATCGTTGTCTTCATGCTTGAGCACAAGGGTTATCCCAGGCTCAATCTTCTTCAATAGTTAAGAATCCCTTCTATCAGTTGGTTTATACCAGCACACCTCATTTTATCAGACTCATCTAATAAAAAAAAATACAAAAAGAGAACGTATAATCTGAAGGAGGAACTTTCACAGAAAGATATCTTGTCAATCACTAGGTAAAGCCCATCGACAAAATATCTAGATCGAAAGATCTGGAGAACCATTCCACCATCAAACGCCAAAAAGTATAATTCAGCCTCTAAGGCGGGTTTGGTTCCTACTATTGAGTTAAAGGGATCTCGGACCCCTCAATAGAATTGGCACTAGAAGGAGGGCTTGAATGAATAAATGGCTAACAATATTTATGATTTGTTTAGAATTTGTCGGAAGAACCACAGTGCTATTGACAGCTTGTCGTCCATGTTTCGGATCCACAACAGGATCCATCTTCAGGACAAAAAATCCTTTATTCAGCACGCTCAGCTCAGAGTGGTTCAGCTCGTGTGAGGATATGTTCACAACCTTCTTCGCATCATTGTCGTTGTTAGCGTTTTCCTTTTGGCTGAGTAGTTGTTTAAGTTTTGATTATTGCCTGGAGCGAGCCGTTCTGTTCACGTTATCAGCTTTTAGGGCTGCCAACGCGTCCACTTTTCTCCACACTTCCAGATCTAAGATGCGAGCCAGCTTTAAATGTAGTTTCAGCGGGTTTTTGGACAGCAGGTCGAGCGTGTACATGTTTTTTTCTGATTTCGCCTCTCACTATGGATTTTTCCAAGGCATGGAATGTTGATCTGTTCCATTTGTTTCTTATCTTATGATGAATGCGCACGAATTTTGGTAGAACGTTGTTATCTCGGCATTTTTTCAGGAAATCTAAGTCTGATGCTCTTCTCTTTATTTTTTCCCGGAGCTTTTCAAGTTCACGAACTTCATCCAGAATCTCCCTTCCGTACAGGGACGTAATCTACTCATTTAGGTTTCTGTGGTGAGAGATTTGTTTAGAATTTGTCAGAATAACCACAGTGCTATTGACAGCTTGTCATCGACATTTTGGATCCACAACAGGATCCATCTTCAGGACAAAAAATCCTTTATTCAGCACACTCAGCTCAGAGTGGTTCAGCTCGTGTGAGGAGATGTTCACGACCTTCTTCGCGTCATTGTCCTTGTTAGCATTTTCCTTTTGGCTGAGTAGTTGTTTAAGTTTTGATTCTTGCCTGGAGTGAGCCATTCTGTTCGCGTTATCATCTTTTAGGGCTGCCAACGCGTCCACTTTTCTCCACACTTCTGGATCTAAGACGTGAGCCATCTTTAAATGTAGTTTCAGCATGTTTTTGGACAGCAGGTCGAGCGTGTACTTGTTTTTTCTGATTTCGCCTCTCACTATGGATTTTTCCAAGGCGTGGAATGCCGATCTGTTCCATTTGTTTCTTATCTTATGCTGAATGTGCACGAATTTTGGTAGAACGTTGTTATCTCAACATTGTTTCAGGAAATCTAAGTCTGCTGCTCTTCTCTTTATTTTTACCCGGATCTTTTCAAGTTCATGAACTTCATCCAGAATCTCCCTTCCATACAGGGACGTAATCTGCTCATTTAGGTTTCTGTGGTGAGAGATTTGTTTATAATTTGTCGGAAGAACCACAGTGCTATTGAAATCATAAAAAACAGGTACACACTCGACCTGTTGTCCAAAAACGCATTGAAACTACATTTAAAGATGGCTCACGTCTTAGATCCAGAAGTGTGGAGAAAAGTGGACGCGTTGGCAGCCCTAAAAGCTGACAACGCGAACAGAATGGCTCGCTTCAGGCAAGAATCAAAACTTAAACATCTACTCAGCCAAAAGGAAAACGCTAACAACGGCAATGACGCGAAGAAGGTCGTGAATATCTCCTCACACGAGTTGAACCACTCCGAGTTGAGCATGCTGAATAAAGGCTTTTTGTCCTGAAGATGGATCTTGTTATGGATTTGAAACATCGATGACAAGCTGTCAATAGCACTGTAGTTCTTCCGACAAATTCTAAACAAATCTCTCACCACAGAAACCTAAATGAGCAAATATTTATGATATAATATTTCACATAGCCTATACATTCAAAATAGCTCACATGCATGGCTAGTCATTCTCAAGACAACCCACATACAGAGAGTACTCCTGAAATCAGTAACTCTGCCCAGCACGAGGAAGAACACCTATTCCCTGAAATACCTTACGCTCTTCCCCACGAGGAGTTGAACCAATTCATAATAATCACAAGAGCTTACGCTCGACAAATTGGATCGTTACCCTTAGCCTTGTTACTTCCTCATAGAAAACAAGTAATCAGACCAGTGGTCGATACCCCCGACCAGGTTTTTGTTCACACAGTAGAAGACCTGATATATTTTTCCCCCACTGAGATCAAACAACCCCTTAATCTGATCCCCGAAACACCAACTGGTAACTACTCTGAGTCGAACGATTTCAAATATGACGAGGAAGGGTTTAACTTGAATCACTTAGTTTCAAAATCAAACAACATGGAGGATAATACTGATAATAATGAAGAAAGGGGAAATCCACCTCCAAATAATCAACCTTGGTTGGCCAGAGATGCTCTGGCAATCCCTGGACTGGTACATAACCTCCCTCGACATCCAAAAAAATTACTTCCCAAACTGAAACCTCTAGATTTCCTGAAGACCATATCAAAATTTTGTACTACCTATAAGATCGATGAATGTACAACATGAGGACGTAGTGTGTAGTAATTTTCCCTATACCTTTGATAATTCAACCTCAACTTGGTATTTTAACTTGCATGTGGGGTCCATAACTAGTTGGACAAAGTTTTAAAAGGATTTCTTAGATAAATTTGCAAAAGAAACCACCACGGGAGCTTTAATGGTTGAACTTTTTGCCGCCACCATGAGTTCAAAAGAGAAGGTTAAAGACTTCAATCAACGGTTTACCACCATCCTTAAAAAATTTCAACCTGAAGCTAAACCTACTCAGGAGTTGCAGATTGAGGTCTATGTTAACACTCTCCCTGCTTCCATTTCCATATTTGTAAAAAGGGTTGCCAAACATACCCTAGTTGAAAATTTCGAGGAAGCCAAAATGATTGATTTCCAAATGAAGGGATGCAAAGAGGGCCAGGTCTCACTAGTTAAGAAGGAAGCACAACCCCCACCTAGGAGAGGAATTTTGTTGACTAGACCCCCGAGAAAAACAACAAAGGAAGGTCCCAAAAAGGAAAGCAGGGACATAGAAGACCTACAACGGATGATAAAGAAACTATCAAATGAAATCGTAAACATGAAAAGAAGTGTCGGGGAAGGAAACCAAGGTCAAAGGCCCTGTAAACATTTTTTTAAAAGAAAACCACCTTTCAAAGTGATTGAACCTCCCCCGTCCAACTTAAACATTGATTTGGGTTATGTAGCATACGACTCTTTTTGTGCGTACCATAAAGAGAAACATTCTGAAAGAGACTATCCCTAATGGGTGCATGATATGAAGTTAATGGCCAATAAGTTCCTAGACGAAGTTTCTCTTACCGAACAATCAAGCAGCTCAGCGGTGAACATCGTCGATCAGGAGGAAGTTGAGTCATTGGAAGAAACAACCATGTTGTTATGGGATCATTACTTATCGATGCATCCTGAGGAGGTATTTGAGGTTTAGGAACCACCCGTTAAGGTTTTGGCGGTGCAAACGCGAAGTAAGGGTCAACAGGTCTCAAATGACCTTATCACTAACCAATCTTCGAGAGGAAAAAAAACAATCGATCACTCGAAAGCATAGGGGTCACCCAAGATGGAATACAACATACAAACATACATACATACACAGGGGTCACCCAAGCTGGAATACAACATACATACACACAGGGGTCACCCAAGATGGAATACAACATACATACACACAGGGGTCACCCAAGCTGGAATATAACATAGTAGAAGTCTTAAAAAAGTTGAAGGATAATGTATTGGTCGTGGAAATGTGTAGAATTCCCTAGAAAAAGGACTTTATGTTACAGGCCCTAAGGTCAATAGAATCCCCTACAACAAGCACTGACCTAGGTGAGGTCCCATCTCCCACAGATCTAAAGAACAAAAAAAATGTGAACGCTTACTCCATAAACAAAAAAGGAAATCCTTTTGTCCCACCGTTCCTTTTAATGTTTGAAGTCTTCACCAGAAACCTGCATAATTGTTTAGTCAATTCAGGGGCATCCTCCAATGTCATTCCATTGTCCATCTGCAAGAAACTGAGTCCAATCCCGCTCAAAAGTGATAAACACGTTATACAACTAGACAGAAAACAGTTAAACGTTATTGGAGAATTGAAGGATGGCATGATCAGAATGGCTACACACCTAAAATTTGTTCAAGTGATTGACATCATTGTAGTTGATATCCCGGAAGCTTATGGATTGCTTCTTAGTCGAGATTGGTCTGAGAAATTGAATGGATACTTTAGCACAGACTGGGCTCACCTCTGGTTTCCACTAAAGGGACATACCAACATGATTAGGATTGATAGGGAAAGATATCTCAAACACACTGTCACTGATATAGAAGCCTTCAACGAACCCTCGTCAGCAGATTTCCCCGTGCTAGGAAACTACTCATGCGATTCTGATTTCGGTAATTTTTCTCCTCTCTCGTCTGATGTACCTCTCACTCAGAACTTCAAAATGACTTTTCAAGTGAACCTACTAGCAGTAGCAGAAGAAATCATTGTCTATCAAGAACCTTTGTTAGAAACAAAAGACAAGGTATACAAAGATGAGAAAATAACTAAACCTGAAGAAGTTTCTAAATTTCACTCACAAGTTTGGACATTGTACTTTGATGGATCTAAATCACAAGAAGGGTCGGGAGCAGGATTTATTCTTATTGACCCGAAGGTAAATCAAAACTTCCTATCCTATAGACTAGAATTTGAATGCACCAATAACACTGTTGAGTATGAAGCTCTAGTTCAGGGACTGAAGAAATCCATAGACTTAAGCATTAAAGAACTAAAAAAATTTAGGGACTCTAAAATTATCGTTAGGCAAGTGAAGAATACTATCCATTGCAATTCACCTCACCTGAGAAATTACCAACAAGAGGTGCATAAACTAATAGAACATTTTGAGGCCTTCAATATTACTATTGTTCTGAGGACAAAGAATACTCTTATTGATTCCCTAGCCATTGCAGCCTTGAGGTTATCCCCTTTAGAAGACTATGAAGCCTCCAGGTTCACTGTGGAACTACTCTACAAACCATTAGTACTCAACAATATTTCTAATTGGAAGG
Organism: Picea engelmannii; assembly: GCA_009831015.1. NCBI lineage: Eukaryota > Viridiplantae > Streptophyta > Pinopsida > Pinales > Pinaceae > Picea > Picea engelmannii. The sequence goes on along the minus strand of ML804199.1, from coordinate 72,466 downwards.
TTTTTAAAGGCGCTGAACAGATTGTGGATTTTCTAACCAATCAAGAGAATTTTAAAGATCTGGCTATTGATGATGAGGTATTCTAAGAGAAACTGACATAAATAGATTTTCACAAACAGAAAGGAAGAACGGATCACTCTAATAATAAACTAAGGTTTCACACGATACCGAAAGGGGTAGCCAATTCGGAAAACATGTTTGACCTGAAGGAAAGATTTAAAGGGTCTAAGAACACAAAGACAGGGAGTTCATGTCCCATATACGAGACTATAAACCTAGGAACCCCGAAAAACCCTGAGAATGTAAATTTAGGCAAAACAGTGTCCAAAGAAGACAGGAAATCTTATCTCAAACTTTTTAGAAAATGTCAAGATGTATTTACATGGTCATACCGGGAATTGAAAACTTATGACACTTGCATTATTCAACACACAATCCCGTTAAAATCTGGAGTAAAACCCTTTCAATAGAAGCTCAGAAAGTACCATCCATCTCTGGAACCCTTGATGTATCAAGAGTTAAAGAAATTACTAAATGTTGAGATTATCTTTCAGGTTAGACACTCTACCTAGGTAGAAAATTTGGTTCATGTCAGGAAAAAGTGTGGGGAGATCCACCTGTGTGTAGATTTCAGAAACCTTAACAGAGCATCAGAAAATGATAATTACCTAGTCCCACCCATGGAACAGCTCTTGCAGACCATGTCTGGTTCTAAAATGTTCTCCCTTCTAGATGGTTTCTCGCATTATAACCAGGTTCTAGTTTAAGAGGAGGATCGATTGAAGACTACCTTCCGAACCAAGTGGAGAACTTTTGCTTATAAACGCATGCCCTTTGGGTTGATTAATGTGGGAGAAACCTTCGAAAGGGCCATGGACGTAGCTTTTTTGGGGATTGATTAACAAATGTGTAGTAGTATATTTGGACAAAGTAACAGTCTATTCAAAGAACAGAGAAGACTGTATCCAACATCTAACCCAGATTTTTGAAAGATGTAGGAAATATGGGATATCTTTAAACCCTAATAAAACTATCTTTGGTGTCGAGGAAAGGAAACTTCTAGGTCATATTATATCTCATGTAGGGATTCGTATAGATCCAGGACGAATAAAGGTGATAGCTCAGCTTCCCTCACCCCATAACAAAAAGGCTATGCAATCCTTCTTTAGGAAAATTAATTTTGTGAGAAATTTCACCCCCGACTTTGTTGAAACTGTCAAACCCTTACAAAAATGATCCGCAAGGATGAAGATTTTAAGTGGGATGACAAGCGAAAAGATGCTTTTAACAATATCAAAACTACAATATCTCAATCTTTGGTGCGGCGAAGTCCCGACTTTAGTAAATATTTTTTCCTCTATACTTTCGCCTCCGACCAATATTTAGTCACAGTATTGACCCAGAAGGATGATGATGACAATGAGGCACTGGTATCATTTATGAGCACTAATCTCCAAGGAGTTGAATTGAATTACCCTGCTATAGAAAAACAAGCTTATGCGGTGTACAAAGCAGTAAAAAATTTCAAATCTTACATCGTAAAAAATCACACCAAAGTCATTGTGCCTCATCCCGTAGTCCAATCCCTATTCACTCAATAGGAGATGGGGGAGAGAAGGGGAAATTGGATGGCAGTTGTCCAAGAATTTGATCTATATCTAAAACATGTCAAATTAGTAAAGGGACAAGGATTGTGTAAACTAGATGCAGAATCCCAAGATAGAATGAATGAAGACCCGGGGTGGGAGAATGAATTAGAATTATGGTGTAGTGAAGCTTTATACATTCCCCCAGGGCCGGAGTCTTGGTATGGAAAATTGACTTACCTCCTACATCATGGGACTTGCCCAGAAAACCTAATCCCTAGGGAAATATGAGGTTTAGTGTTGAGATATAGTTATAGGTTCCAATATTAATTACTATCAAAGGCATAAGACCAGGCACAATAATCATAGGAATTCTAGATTAGGGATTCTAAAGTATGACATACTAGGTATAGTTAGCCTCTAGTTCTTCCTACTATCTATTCCTACATGACTTGGACAACAAAACCATTGTTATCGAACAAGACCTAAATGAGGATTTCTTATTTGTAACCAAGACCTACTAATCAATAAAGAGAGTGTAACATACTTCCTAATCTCGTATCATAATGAGATTCTACTATAATAGAGCATAAAGCATAAAGAGATAATAGAGCATGAATATATCTTCTTATTTTAACAAGTATAGTATATAGAGGATGTATTTAGCACAAGTATATAGAGGATGTATTAATCTTTATAAGAGACTTAACACCATATATTAAAGAAAGGAGAAATCCTAAACATCATAATTCTAATGAAGTGATTTCAAGGAGAAATCCTATCCTAAAGATAAGAAATATAATGAAGAGGGGTTGTGTGTTCATTGAAGCTCCTATGTTGTTCCTTGATAACTACGAATCCAGCAGCTAGTGAATATATCTTAAAGCAGCATACTCTATTAATATTCAAGAGTTGATAACTTAACGATACTTAATATACCCTGTAATACTATCTTTTTTATTCTTGAAGTATAAGAGAGTTAATTGGATTAGTAATTATTAAGTCTAGGAAGAAGAATTTGTAGTTTGTAGAAGTAATAAAGGAATAAGAAGGAAAAGAAGAACCTATAACTCACTATCTATTAGCTAAGTAGGCTCTAACACATAAGGAAGGCAGGGAACCTCTTACTACGAGAAGTTGAGCTGCTAATACAAGGTGTTGTTTCAGAGCTATAGGAACTTATAAAGGTGTTCATGAACTATAGAGTGTAGGAATTGTTGGTAAAGAAGAATAGCTACGAAGTTTAGCCAACAATAAGAGCTCCAATGGTTGATAGATACAAACACATCGAATACCAAGTTCCAGTATTTGTGTTGTTGTGGCGAAGCTAAGCCCCTTTATATCTTCTATGATTTGACTATTGATTATGACTTTGGCACCACTTGTTATCAGGTGGACCTATCTTTGGTGGTCGACCTTTCACTTTCAGAGGATGGACCTATAATACAAATGGGGTCCCTGCTCGACCTCCTTAGAACATTGTGCGACCTGGGGCCTATAGAGTAGTGGAATTGAGAGTTCTCATCCGGTGAGTCGATGACGATTTCTTATCTCTTGCATCATATGAAGAGAGAGGATCATTGCTTATTCTTCTTATTATCTCTATACAACAAAAAGCAGCACCAAGCTATACAACAAAGAGCAAACCAATACATCTCTAGGAAAACACATAACACCATTAGTAGGATTTCTTACATACTCATCTTAGATATATACTCCAACCAACAATTCTACTTCATAAACAATACTTAATAGGCAATTGATCTACTAATGAAACGAATAACAAACCATTATTAGTATTTCTTATATCAGCTAGAATGGAGGGGAGATCACAGCTATAAGGTTGCAGCTAACAACACCCATACGAGGAGGGTCTCCTTTCATACTCTTCCACCACTTTACTAAATGAGATACTTACTGTGTCACTTTACATCATGAGGAAATACTTACAACCATGCCTTGTTTCATCATCATGTTGAGGAGTTATATTCCTGGATTTGGAGACAAGCGATCATACTCAGAGTTCTTTATCTTTCATTGTTTGCCTAACTACTACTACTACTACTACAACTATTCTTATTTACTTGTGATCACTAATAGTTATTTACCACCATTCCTTGATTCGGAGCAAAGAATAACAAGTCATAGCATCAACGACAGCAGGAGCAGATCACCATTCATATTAGTTCGTATTCATTAGGAAATTGTATTACCTACGGGGTGCTTCTTTCATATCCAGTACAACATCAATACAAAATAGAAACTATGATGGCAAGAGGAGAAGACATTATGATTACATTACATAACTTCCACATTGGATTACATTACTTACCATGATTCATTCACCAGCAGGATCATACAAAGAATATAAACTCCACACTTGATGAACACTGCATCGTATAATGACATCGATTACATATTGACTCTAGTCTTTGCGGATTGGATAAGTATGTATTTGTTCTTGTCCTACCTCATGGATACCTAATTATGCACTATTCTTATTGATGACGAAGGGAATCTGTTGGGAAAAAGGAATACCACCGGGTAAATTAGCGAGGAAAATAATTTGTAATGCCGAAGCAAGATTTTGAGTCTCAATCTGTTGAAAGAAGTGCTTCGCCAAAGCTTTAACCCCAAATAAACATAGGACCCTTTGCTCACTTTCACCCCAAATAAACATCGAAATAAACATAGGGAACCTTTGCTCACTTTTCAAAAGTATTGGGGTCCCATCAAGGAGGGCCCCATCAAGCCTCATGACTTGGGGCCCCATACATAGGATACCTAAATCCATAACTCTACCGGAATTACCATAGAAATGGACGTCTTCCAGGTTAGGGTTACCAAAGAATCAAAGGTTGGGGAGAGCTCTCAGGATAAAGTATGCGCAATCTCGCCTCATAAATTCAATACTTTTAAGCATAAATTATGATGGAGTACTCTTTAGATGTCTCGAACGTGAAGATGTCAAAAAGGTTCTGAGGGATCTCCATGACGGTCCTGTTGGTGGACACTTTGCACGGAATACTACAGCTCACAAAATATTAAGAGCCAGTTATTATTGGCCTACTCTAATTAGGGACGCTCATACGTACACTAGGAACTGTAAATTTTGTCAAATGAGCACTGGTAGAGAAAAGAGAGCAGTTCTCCCACTCCAACCAATGACCATATCCATACCATTCAAGCAATGGGGGTTAGACGTCATAGGGGAGATTACCCCGAGTTCTTCAAAACAACATAAATACATACTGACTACTACGGATTATTTTACAAAATACGCAGAGGCCATCCCTCTGACTCACGTGAATGAAAAGGTTGTAATCCAATTCATAGAACAATAGTTGATCACAAGGTTTGGGATGCATTCCTTCCTCGTTTTTGACAATGTTGCTTACTTTTCTTCTACTTTATTAACATAATTTTCTCTAGATAAAGGAATCATAATAAGATACTCTGCAAATTACTATCCACGAGGAAATGGGGTGGCAGAATAAACTAATAAGAACCTAGTGAGGATCTTAAAGAAAACAGTCACAGACAATCAGAGGAATTGGCATAGCTCGCTTCATAATTCCTTATGGGAAGATAGAGTAACACCCAAGGAAGCTATAGGAAAATCTCCATACTTTATGCTATACGGACAAGAATCCATTCTCCCAAATGGGTTATATCTTTCGTCACTTCAGCTTGTTCAGGGTTCAAGAGGAGAGCCCTCATCAGTTATTCAACAAAGAATTGATACCCTCCTCATGCTTGAAGAATAAAGTGAGAAAAAGAAATCTAAGTTCTTCACTCACTAGCAGATAGTTAAAAGATGGTTTGATAAGCATAAGGCCAAAGAGAAGAATTTTGAAGTAGGAGACTTAGTCCTGAAATGGGATAGAGCAAACGAACCTAAGAGAAAACATTCAAAGTTTCAGAATCTATGGCTCAAACCTTTCAAGATATCTGATAAAATTTGGGCAGGCACGTATCAGTTGAAAAATATGAGGGAACCCGACGCCGTCCTGGTGAATGGCCAAGCCCTAAAGCAATATTTATGTTAAAAAAAAAAATGTGTCTTTTTTATGTTATATTCTGATTAGGATAAATGTGTAGGTTTAGGGTAGACTGAATGTAGAGTACTTTTTATTCAAGTCTTTTCTTTTGCTTGGTATTTTCTTGTAATAAAGTTGTGTTCTGTAAAACATTGGTTGACCCTAATAAATATGGTGTAGCAAACTCTGCTCCTAACTCATGCTTGCGTGCATCATAAGAAACACTGGGCAATTGCAAATTTCTTCAAGGAGATATATGTCTTGTATTCACAAAACAAACGACCTTGATAAGTGATGAAGTGTCTGCCTAGTAGTCTGATAAATCCCAAAGGGAAATATGGCAAGTTAGGAAAGGACCACATGTACCTTAGACAGATCTAGGAATAATTTCACATTAACCACTTCATCTTGCAGATAAAATGTGTCCTCCTCTCCAACTTGCTCAGGGAATTTCTGCTAGACATAAATCAATTACATTAAATGAGTGCAAAGTAGGAGAGGGAATGTAAATAAATATGTCAGGGCTATGGATGCTCATTGGAAGTGGATCAAGGTCTGTGACGTTGGGGTGACTCCGTCGGGGCTATGGATGCTCGCTGGTAGTGGAGCAACACCGTAGCCAGTGAATAATGATAACTAAAATGACCTCGAGTCAGTGAATTCCTTACTCGACTCTTGTCAAACTGGGTCATGGGTCAAGATCAAGAGAAACAAAGGTGGATAAGGGTTAAACTCCATAAGAGGACCCAAATTCACGAACCAAGGAAATTGTACACGCATGGATAGGAAATACTCTGATAAAAGTGAAGCCGAATAGTTTTTCAACTAGCTTTTGCACAAGCTAAGCCTGAAGGAAGGAACAAAGATTCTTCTTTCACCTAGAGAATCTCCATTTGTTGAGCGCTCAACACACCCTAAAAACTTTTATGGAATTTTGTCTCTTTTGGGTACCACTTGTTTTCTTTTGTTCTTTCTCGATTGAGCCCACTGTGTAGGGATAGCTAATTTCCTTTTTTTTCATTGATCGAAATCAGATTTGTTTGAACCTGTCAAAGTGAAATTTTTGTGTCTAAAATGAATTTGGTAGTTTAATTAAGAATCTGCAGCCAAAATCTTGACCCGCATGCTTGTGTTCGGCATCAGCAAAATCCGAGCAAGTAAAATGACCACATAGTAACAATAATATTCGATCACCAATGTATCATCAACATCGGTAAAAAGTGGAGTAGATTTACGCTAGTTGTTCGCAAAGATGATTCAAGAGGCGGTCGATTTGCTAATGGTGTCGGCGAAATACAAGAGGGATAAACATTGACATGGTCCATGTTGAACCTCCAATAGTTGATTGCTGATGCACTTGTTCGGGGTCGGTGAAATCTTAAAGGGTTAAATCATTGAAAAAAATTTCATTATCATATCATCGATCGTCGATCCCCAATGCACTTTCGGCATCGACAAATTTCGAGAGGGGTAATCCAAGAACACTTGTTTAAACTTACCGTCAATCGTCAATCCTTGATACTTTTTCAGTGTTGGTGGAGTAGGACTTGTTGTTAAAACTCTTAGCTAATGAAAGTCCTTGATTCCAAATAAAATGGTTAAACGACGACACAAATCTCAAACGCCACGTGTCTTTGCCACGTAGGCATTTCGTATGGCCTAGTTTCGTCCCGAATCACCTTAGGTTTCCCCGTGTCCTAGTCAGACTTCCAAGTCAGCATTTCCACGTCAGTGTTGTACAGCAAGATGGATCAGAGTCGGATTTTTTTCCAATAGATATCAACGAACGTTGTCTAAAGAAAATCCATGACTCTCGATCCATCCGTTAAATTAGCGAAATGATGGGATGTTTTCAGCACAGGATACGATTGGATCCTACCATTTAATAGGCCAGTTAATGTTTTTCTCTACATACGTTTCTACCCCATGCGTCGATTGAGCAAAGGGAATTTGAAATCGTCGATAGACCACATTATAGCCCGCACCCATACCACCAACCTACGACTGCATTTAATCTTAAACATAATAAAGATCTGGCAGGAGATTTTGTAGAACCGCACTCATATCCTAAATTGAATAACTTATGCAACAAGGTAAGTATTATCTCTATCCATTCTGCACACAAGTTTCCAATTTCCATAGCAATCGAAGAAGTGAAGGGAGCGTCTCAGGAGTTGAGTTTGATCCTCAGACTTTCAAAAAACCAAGTTAAGCTAGCATGAAGAAGAGGTATGTGTTAATTTTTATCAGTTCGACAGTCGCAATTTTCATACATCAGCATTTGATCTGCTACACAGTGTTTAAAGATGTTCTATCTGCAGGGAAAAATTCCTCCAAGGAAGCCAACAACTAGACGCTCGTCGAGGGGGGGAAAATTAAAGGAGGTAGATATTGGTGAAGGATCTTATCTCGGCACTACGAGGCAGTTGGAATATGCTCCCAGAGTGAAACCAGTCATTAAAACTTTGACAAAGAAGGAATTTATTCAATCCCTCTCTCTTGTCGATACAGAAGTGACCACTGGATAAAAAGTAATGCTCCCATAGTGGGGAGATTTTTTCAACAAAATCAACTAGGAATATTACCCGGAGTTTATCCCACACAGCGACCCAAACGTAAGGGTGCTCAATGACCATGTTTTTTTGAATATTCGGTGGTCGTGCTTGCACATGGTATCTTGACGAACTCTAGTATCACCCTGCATTGAGACTCTGAGTTGGATAATTGATCATACAGATGTGCAAAAGTGTCTCATTAATGATGAGAATGCTGGATGTGTTAAATTTTTTCTCCCGACAGAGGTCCAGAAATATTACAAGCTCGGGGACCTGGAGGAGTGGTTGAACACAGACTTTGTGGTGAAGTTCTACGAATTCCATGACACCAACCGATTGATGGCCTCATGGTGGAAGGAGGACAAAAAATTCACGAACCAGAGAAACAACTAGTATGGAACAGTGAATCTAAGGGAGCCATATATCTACCTAATGGATCTAATTTTCTGGTTATACGGGGAAAAGGACTGCGTCGAGTTCTCGGAGGCATGGATGCCCCTGGAATACACTATGGCTATTTCGGGGAGTAGTTTCAACTGGAGAGCAATCATTTCCAAGAAATTGAGTACCAATGTATTACAGGCTCAGACGCCGAAAGAAGAAGAGGCACCCTCTTTTCACATGGCCTCATATCTATTAGATGTAATCTACGTGAGGATTGTCTTCATCAATATGAATTTGATTTGGCACGTCGCAGAGATGCTTGTACATGTATACTTCAGCATCCTATGGGAAAACAGGTACAAGAAGTCTTATTCCCTTATTTGTTATGAATTCATCACCCAGATTTAGTTCATTATATTTAAAAAGGAATGCCCAAGGTTGTTTGTAGCGGCCAAGAAAATGATTTCGAAAGTAGGACATTGGTACCTAGATGAACACAACCTATATTAGGGTGTTCGGGGCCACCGGAGCACCAAAGTTTCTCCCCGCTCACGTCCCAGACTAGCTCGTCGTAGGAGAAATATGTTATCAGACTATTCTGCAAGGCTATAACGCCACTTTGGTTAAGGAAAAGAAACGAGCATTCATACTCTACGGTTTCCATATAGGGTTTTGTATAGTGAAGGACACTGCTCAAGATAAACAAGAGGGTTTGAGTCAGCTATAATATAGGTTCCCGACATGCCAGTTTCGTAAGCATGACCCTAAAGGCCTAGTTCTCCAACACGCTTCACAAGTCTCTTCCTGCTATCCATACACGCATGACAAGTTTGAAGATGAGATTTTTTACAGAATATGCTCAAGACTAGGAGGAGGTATTACAGAGAAAAGATAACTCGAACATGACTAGGTTCATGTTGGCAGGGATTGCAGTTTTCACAGTTTGCACAGGACTTGGTTTTGTCATTAATGTCAAACTTTAAAATGCCAAAGGGGAATTTTGTTGGTCAGTTTGCACAGGTACCATGGATCAATTTTCACAGGCACGGTGGTTCATAATTCAGAGATCAGCATGCCTCTCAACATACCGAAACGCGAAGTCACATGATTCTGGGAGTTTCTATTTCGGGATTCCGGGAGTTTCTATTTCGGGATTTTTGCATGGTAAGCAAAAACTCCAACATCACAAAGTCTCGAATGTTGAAATACCGAAAGGGACACACATCACATGATCTACGGTTTCGAGAGTTTTGAATTGTTGAAAGTTATGAAGACCTGATGGCCAAAATACCGAAACCACGACAACCATCCATCTCAATGAATGATTAAGTCATATCCGTTGGATTAAGTATTGGAGGGGTAATATAAGAGTCATATATGACCGTTGATCTGACTCCAATTCAGAGTTTCAGATACTGAGAGTTCGAGCATCAAGAAACTTCATCACAGAAATGTCGAAATGTCGAAATGTGAAACGTCGAAATACCGGGGATCGTGACTTGGAGTGTCGAAACACTTCATCACAGAAATGTCGAAACGCCGAAATGAGAAACACCAAAATACTGGGGTTCGTGACTTGGAGTGTTGAAACACTTCATCACAAGAATGCCAAAATGTCGAAATGTGAAATGCCGAAACGCCGAAAATTTCGAGGTTCGTGACTTGGAGTATTGAAATACTTCATCAAAAGAAATGTCAAAATGTCGAAATACCTTTTTGGTGTAGGCAGTGGTTACCACTGATGGTCATGTGAGAGGGAGGATCTAGCACGAAGCTAAGCTCTATTTCGGGGTTTTGTAACTTGAAGTGTCAAGACTCTTCGACACAGGATTGTCGAAATGCGAAATGAAAAATGCATTTCGATTAACCTGTGGTCACGGCCAATGGACATATGGGTTAGCACAAGTGGTTTTCCAAAGCGCTCAAGGGTTATTCTGTGCTGAAAAATTAAAACAGATGTATGTTCATCGAATGGTGTTGGTTAAATGATTAAACTGATCATGTGGATATTGTTCGTCTTGATGCCTTGGCCAATAAGAATTATTGTAAGGAAGTTATTCAGTTATTGTAACTAATTATTTGAATCCTGAGGGTTCGATTGTACGCGTTGATGATACAGGAAGATATATAAAGTGAATGTTGCAAAAAAAGAAAAATAGAGGATTATGGGAGATATATGGCTCTGTAAAATTTGAGAAAGAGAAAAGACAGAGGAGTGAAGACACATACACAGATTGATAAATCTAAGTGGTCTGGTCAAGAATGAATTGTGCAGAGAGGATTTGAATGCTTAATCTTTGACAGAGAAGATAAAGAGTTGGTTTGCAAATTCTTAGTGACAGAGAATGATTTCAAGGTGGTAGGGAGGAGCAAGGGGAGACTGTAAAAGTATCTTGTACAAGTTGGTGCTTGTACATCCAGGAGTTGTAGCTTCCATTCAGTAGGTGCTAAAGGAACAGAGGTTGCAGCCTCATCTGGGTTGTAGCTTGGATAAAATAAGAATGTAAAGAGGAGTTGGAGCACGCCTTTCGTTAATAACAAGAAGAGGTTTTTCCCTTTTGGGATTCCTCATGAAAATTCTTTGTGTCATTGTTTGTTTATGTGATTGCATATTTATTTATTTGAATGATTTGTAGCAAGACATACAATAACTGTGTTCATTGAGTAATCAGTTAGATAAAAATTTCTTTCTTTTTATTTAGCAGATTACTCAATGAACACAATTATTGTATGTCTTGCTACAAATCATTCAAATAAATAAATATGCAATCACATAAACAGACAATGACACAAAGATTTTTCATGAGGAAACCCAAAAGGGAAAAACCTCTTCTTCTTATGAATGAAAGGCAAGCTCCAACTCCTCTTTACATTCTTATTTTATCTGAGCTACAACCCAGATGAGGTTGCTATCTCTGTTTCTTCAGCACCTACTGAATGGAAGCTACAATTCTTGGATGTACAAGCACCAACTTGTACATGAGACTTTTACAGTCTCCCCTTGCTCCTCCCTACCACCCTAAAATCATTCTCTGTCACTAAGAACCTGCAAACCAACTCTTTATCTTCTCTGTCAAAGATTAAGCATTAAAATCCTCTATGCACAATTCATTCTTGACCAGACCACTTAGATTTATCAATCTGTGTATGTGTCTTCCCTCCTCTATCTTTTCTCTTTCTCAAATTTTACAGAGCCATATATCTCCCATAATCCTCTATTTTTCTTTTCTTGCAACATTCACTTTATATATCTTCCTGTATCATCAGCACGTACAATCAAACCCTCAGGCTTCAAAGAATCAGTTACAATAACGGAATAACTTCCTTACAGTAATTCTTATTGGCCAAGGCATCAAGACAAAAAATATCCACATGATCAGTTTAATCATTTAACCAGCACCGTTCGATGAACATACATCTATTTTAATTTTTCAGCACAGAATAACCCTTGAGCACTTTGGAAAACAACTTGTGCTAACCCATATGTGCATTGGCCATGACCACAGGTTAATCGAAATGCATTTCACATTTCAGCAATTCGACAATCCTGTGTCGAAGAGTCTTGACACTTCAAGTTACAAAACCCCAAAATTGAGCTTAGCTTCATGCTAGCTCCTCATTCTCACATGACCATTGGTGGTAACCACTGCCTACACCAAAAAGGTATTTCAACGTTTCACATTTCGGTGTTTCGACATTTCTTGTGATGAAGTGTTTCAATACTCCAAGTCACGAACCCCAAAATTTTTGGCGTTTCGCATTTCGGCATTTCACATTTCGGCGTTTCAGCATTCTTGTGATGAAGTGTTTCGACACTCCAATTCATGAACCCTGGTATTTCGGTGTTACTCATTTCGGCGTTTCGGCATTTTTGTGATGAAGCATTTCGACACTCCAAGTCACGATCCCCGGTATTTCAACATTTCACATTTCGGCATTTTGGCATTTCTGTGATGAAGTTTCTTGATGCTCCAACTCCCAATATCCAAAACTCCGAAATGGAGTCAGATCAATAGTCATATACGACTCTTATATTACCCCTCCAATACTTAATCCAATGGATATGACTTAATCATTCATTGAGATGGATGGCTATCGGGGTTTCAGTATTTTGGCCATCAGGTCTTCATAACTTTCAACAATTCAAAACTCTCAAAACCATAGATCATGTGACGTGTGTCCCTTTCAGTATTTCGTCATTCGGGACTTCATGATGTTGGATCTTTTGCTTACCATGCAAAAATCTCGAAATAGAAACTCCCGGAATCCCGAAATAGAAACTCTCAGAATCATGTGACTTCGTGTTTCGATATGTCGAGACGCATGTTGATCTTCGAATTAGGAACCATCGTGCCTATGCAAACTGATCCACGGTATCTGTGCAAACTGACCAACAAAATCCCCCTTTAGCATTTTAAAGTTTGACATTAATGACAAAACCAAGTCCTGTGCAAACTGTAATCCCTGCCAACAAACTCCCCATTTGGCATTGATGGAAAACTTTAAATCTCTTCTCCCTCTTTTGACATCTATGCCAAAGGAATCAACCATACTCCCCCTGAGTAAAGAAAGTCACTTGAAAATATGTATCATTTCAACAGCAACTCCCCCTATCAATAATAGTCAATAAACCTGTGCAGTCTGATTTTATAATGAAGCCCGTGCAATATTTGAGAATGAAATGAAATTACAGAGGGTAAACCCCCAATTGATCCCTGAGACCTTCAAATTGCATTTTAGGTAAAGATTTAGTAAATACATCTGCAATCTAATCCTTTGTGCCAACATATTCCACTTTAATAACTTTAGACATAACCTGCTCTCTTAGAAAATGAAATTTAATGGGAATGTGCTTTGTTTTTTAATGCATAACAGGATTTTTAGAAATACTAATTGCACTAGTATTATCACAGAAGATAGGTATAGGTTCATCATAATGAATATTTATATCTTCTAGCATCTGTTTCATCCATAGAACCTGAGTGCAACAAGTTGCAGCTGCTATGTATTCTTCTTCAGCAGTAGATAGAGACACTGCTGATTGTTTTTTACTTGACCAACTTACAAGACATCCTCCAAAAAAAAATGTTTCTCCACTAGTACTCTTCCTATATTCAACATAACCTGTCCAATTAGCATCAGTGAAAGCATATAAATCAAGATGATTACCTGTAGGATACCACAAACCATACTCTGTTGTCCCCTTAAGATATCTGAATATTCTTTTGACTGCAAGTAGATGAGAAGTTTTTGGTGAAGCCTGAAACCTGCCAACTTGACAAACTGCATGCATAATATCAGGTCTTGTAGTTGTAGCATAAAGAAGACTACCAATCATAGATCTGTATATTGTCTGATCAACATCTTTAGTATCATCAAACTTACTTAATTTACAGCCAGTAACCATGGGAGTGCCAACTGGTTTAGACTCTTCCATCTGAAATTTCTTAAGCATTTCATTGATATACTTGGTTTGAGAAATGGAAATACCTTTATCAGATTGAGAAATTTGCAAGCCTAAGAAAAAATTCATTTCTCCTAGCATGGACATCTCAAACTCTTTCTGCATACTTTCATCAAACTGTTTACTGAGCCTATTATCATCACTACCAAAAATTATATTATCTACATACATCTCAACAATGATCAAGCTATCATTTTCTTCTTTAATATATAGATTATTATCAATGTTACCTTTCCTGAATCATTGTTGCCTCAAGTAATTGTCAAGTCTGGAATACCAAGCCCTTGGTGCTTGCTTCAGCCCATACAATGCCTTTTTCAACCTGTAAACATATTGTTCTACTTCTTGTACCTGAAAAACCACCTGGTTGCTCCATATATACTTCTTCCTCTAAATCACCATTCAAAAATGCAGACTTTACATCCATTTGGTAAACTTTAATGTGTTTAGAACTGCCATAAGCTAGAATCAATCTAATGGATTCCATTCTTGCAACAGGAGAAAAAGTTTCTCCATAATCTATTCCTTCTAACTGTGCATACCCTTTACAAACCAATCTAGCCTTATTTCTAGTTATTTTACCTGCTTCATCCATCTTATTTCTGAAAACCCATTTAGCCCCTATGACATTCTTATTCAAAGGTC
>ML804199.1:44067-55454 GCA_009831015.1 Picea engelmannii | reverse complement strand
ATCAAACCATTTGATTTATGTAATTCAAATTCTAGTTTATCAATTTCTCTTTTGAATTGTTTACACTCTCTTCTTACTTTCTTTAGTTCAGACAAAGCACTTACAAGTTCAGCTTCCATGTCAACTTCACCTTCTTCTTCTTCTATAAGTTCGTCATTTTGATTTACCATAGCCATAAAAAGTCTTATATCTGAAATTTCATCACTATTATCTATATCTGAGGACTCACTATTATTTTTTATGAATAGACTTTTCTTTTTATAAGAATTTCTTTGAAATGGCTTCTTATACATTTTCTTATATTCTTTGGTTTTGATGTTACTTTCTTCTTCTCCATCAAAATCTTTATTGAAAGGACACTTAGAATAAAAATGCCCTATTCTACCACAATCAAAGCACTTGAGAGGAAGTTTACCTTTGTACTTGCCAGTACCTCTTTTTAAATTTTTGACAAAGTTAGCTTATTCCATGTCTTCTTCTGAATCCTCGTGATTATTGGTTTTTGTTTCAACCTTTTTCTTGTCCTTCTTTGTTGCCTTGAAAGTTGCTTCCTTATTGGAAGGATTCTCATTAGATGTCCTCATCTCATATGATATTAGTAATCCTTGCAACTCATCCATTAATAAAGTAGCAATATCAGTTCTTTCTTCTAAAGAAGATATTTTGGGATCAAATCTTGCAGGTAAAGATCTAAGCACTTTTTGCACAATAATATCATTTCCAATTGTTTCTCCTAAACCTCTCATAGTATTGACTACTTCATCAATACGTAAGAAATAGGTAGCTATATCTTCAGATTCTTCCATCTTTAAACTTTCAAATTGAATTCTATATGATTGTAATTTAGCATTCTTTACCTTAGTATCTCCTTCATATACCTTCTTCAGTTTTTCCCATAACTCTTTTGCTGACTCACAATGCATTACTTTAACAAATTATGAACCTGCCAATCCTCCAAGTATTGCATACATAGCTTTGGAATTATTCTCATAGAATCTCTTCCCTGCAACATCTGTTGGAATTGTTGTTGGAGTCTTATATTCATTCAACACATCTTGCCAAACATCTAATCCTTGAGACTGCAAAAACAACTTCATCCTGATACTCCAAAAAGCATAATTATGTCCATCAAACAGAGGTAATCCATGTTTAGTAAAATCATATTTCTTATCCATTATTAAGGATCAAACTTCCAGTGATTAAACAGAATCTTTAAGTAACCTACTATGATACCATTTGTTGGTAGTACAGCTATCGTTACACCAAAACCCGCAGGTGATTGGTAAACTCACCACCGCCAGATTTCAAGGATCCATGAGAGGCGATTAGTTCCTTGTCACGATACACACAGGGAGCGCTGACTACTTGCAATTTCGTGCAACATTTCAAAGCTATGAATATGGATGAGCAGGTTGAAACAATAGAACAATCATCTCAAGAAGCTCTCAGGGTTAGAGCAGAAATCATAGCAGCATAAACCAGAGAGGCACAAAGGAGGGGGTTTCTATTACTAGAAGGCGCCCAAAGAGTTATCGACCAGCTGGAGAACGATCCTCAACTAATATAAATGATGAGGATCCCCCCGGACGACCCAATCACAACTAGAGAAGAGCTAAATGGATATGAGTCAACACAACTGGAGGAAACCATCGATCTGGAAAATTCCAGAGTTCCATCACCACAGTCCAGATCATCGGTGACCATTCCAACTGAGTGTGAGGTTCCAAGAACAACAGGTGAAATAGGTGTGCCTAATCCCCTGTTTGATATGATAACCATCTATGATGATGAAGAGAGTTCAAAGGTCTCACTTATAACTCTAATACCAATTACAGAGGAGAAAGAACTAAGGGGGACATCTTCTCCAAGTCCCATTGCATCCCTTCCAAACCCTCTGCAGGGTGACCATGAGGACGAAAGTGTCTTGGACACTGAGATTCTCGACCTATCGGGGACCCTGAAAGACAACTCTAGGGATGAGATAGGTTCAGGTGGACAAAAAGAGGAATTGCAACAGCTAGAGATCGACACCTCGACAGCCGATCACCAAGTAAGTATTGATCCTATCACCGAATCTTCAATTTTGGTCAATACCTGACCAGCTGATGAACACCAGACAGAGGTCAATCCATACAAGAATTGGTCCTGGAACAAATACTACAACAAGAAGCTTGGGAAATACTCTAACCTGGGGAGAACAACAAATCCCTGATCCCGTTGATGAGGTCGTTGATATACAGGTGATCGCTTATGACAGGAAGAGGAAAGTTATCATGAGGAGGACCACCAAGAAGAGAAGACTCATGCTAGATAGCTCGATTCTCATCACCATGGAGGAGAAGTTGCTCAGCACAGAATACGTAAATACATCTAAGCTCATCGGTGCAGGGATGGCTATCACTGATGCCACATTGCATCGAGCAAGGTGAGATGAAAAGGAACTGGTCACTACACTAAAGGAGCTAGATCATTTGTGCCATTTGGAAAAATATTACCAAGACTCAACGCAGGCCACGGTGTTTCTAAAGAGTGAGTTCCAAGGTGCATATGCAAAGTTCACATGCGAAAGACATCTTTTCACTGCAAGTATAGTTGATTTCCAAAAAGATACCCTTATGGAACTAGCAAACTACAAGGACGTGGAGAGATGGTATAAAAAAGCATACCAACCGGTAGAACGAATTGACTACATTAGCGCAGTGCAGAAGGGTCAAGACGCCGAGAAGCATGGTATTCGAGTGTTAAGGGATAGCAGCATCACCCGGATCAGGAAAGAAGCCAAATACTGGGTAAGTATGGCCCAGGAACCTCATCAATAGATATAGAAGAAGTGGGCCGAGTGTGAAAGAGGCTGGAAAAAGATCAATTGGGAGATGAAAGACATTGGCCTCCCAGAATTCGGCTCACCCGAAGACTTTGTAGACTTGCATGACATAGTCAAATGACATGCATAACAAGATTCGGCATGGGTAGTGGAGATCGCACAGGTGGAAAGCATGACACCGGGTCAAATACATCAGTTTATGCAACATCTGATCAAGGATCATGCAATGCTGCAACGTTTGAGTGCTAAAATCATCAAATACAGAGAACGGGCAATAGAAGTGAAAGAAATGATCTCATCCCTGATGGATCGGCACAGATTCTCGTATGCTAACACATGCGAGGATCTCTTCGTCAAGTGGTCAAAATATGAGAAGAGTCATCCACTCCAGTAGAACCACGAGATAATTTCCAGAGAAAAAAGAGATGAAGCGCCACATGGCAATATTTTGTTTTACTTAACACAAACTTGTAGCAGCTATTTTTAGTTAGTGATTCTTTATAAATAAGGGGATTGACCTTTTAGAAAGGGTCGATGGTTTTGGGAAAAGACCCTCTTTTTTTAGAATTGTAAAGAACTATTTCTGAACAACCTTGATTGAGAAGTCATGTTTAGTACCAGAGACAAAATTTTGTTTCTCATCAAATGCATTATGTGATTGGATTGAGGAGGAACTACTTCCAACTTTTATTTCAGTAATTGATGTCGCAAGGAGTAAGAGTTTATGAATCTATTGATAAGCTATTTGTTTCCATATTTTAGAAGTTCTTTTGTTCTTAATGATGAAAAGAAAATCGTTGTGTTAATGTGTGATTGATGGTAGAGCTAAGGAAACTATTTTTCTTGCACTCATCCTATTGCATGTGTATTTTCTTTAGATAATTGTATCTCAGTCAATGTTGAAATACCAGCAAGTTAATGTATTATTACCATATACTTGTAATAGGTATGAATAGTGGTGTCTGCACACTTGAGAACGAGGGTTATCACAGGCTCAGCCTTCTTCATTAGTTAAGAATCTCTTCTATCAGTTGGTTTATACCAGCACACCTCATTTTATCAGACTTGTCTAATAAATAAAAAAGACAAAAAGAGAACGTTTAATCTGAAGAAGGAACTTTCACATAAAGATATCATGTCAATCACTAAGTAAAGCCCATCAATAAATTAGCTAGATTGAAGATATGGAGAACCATTCCACCATCAAACGTTGTAGACTCTAATTAGGCCTCTAAGGTGGGTTTGGTTTCTATTGAAGAGTTAAAGGGATCTCCGACCCCTCAACAACTAGTAAGCTGGGGCAACCCAGCAAACCTTGTAGTAGTTAGGCCAGAACTACTCAGGTAAATGGAAGAGCATATGATAATAAAAAACAAAATTTAAAGGTTGTGTAGGATAGGCATAAAAATTATGTTAATAAGGGAATAACCCATAGGGAACTTAAATTGGGTGATCATTTGTTCCTAAAAGTAAAGGCCAACAGAAGTTCCCTGAGATTGGGTAATTGCTCAAAGTTGGTAGATCTTTTTTGTGGGCCATTTGAAATCCTGGAAAGGATTGGGCATCTAGCATATATGCTTGCCTTGCCTGTATCAATGCATATTCATAATGTATTCCATGTATCCTTACTTAAAAAGTATATACTTGATACTAATCATGTCACTGATTGGAATGTGATTTAGGTGGAGCAAAAAGGCGGTTTTCAAGTGCATCTAGTGCGCATATTGGATCAAAAGATCAAGCAGCTCTGGAATCGATCCATAGGGATAGTAAAGGTCCAATGGACCTGGTACGACCCTGAGGATGCAACTTGGGGGCATGAGGATGCTATGCTGGCCTGCATCTTTTCGAAAACTTTTGAAATTTTGACTGTACATGTGTATATACTTCATTGAGGACAATGCATAAATAAGGGGGAGGAGAATGTAATACCCCTAGGATGAACCCCAATTGTACATATAATGTAACTGTAATTTACTTATAAGTTGGTGATTTGATGGAACAATATCTTTTGTTTGGTGTAGCGCGCATTAAGTTAGTGTGCGAGAATCTCACCCAAAGGTGTGTGTGTTGTTTCTAAAATAGTATAGCGCATAGTTTAATGCATATAATGTGCACTTGTGGAAGTGCGCAGGAATGGGGCACTAAAAGAGAAAACAACTGAAGTTTATAGCATGCGAGGAGTAGTGCACTAATAGAAGATCCTTATAGAATGGCACACACGTCAGGATTCAAGGTGCACCGACTTAGTGTGCACACTTTGGAGACCAGTGAACTTGTGTATATATCTGTCATGATGTAATGCACACCTATGTAAGCGCACGAGGGTGGCACACTGAAGAAAGAGTGCACATAGCCCAGAAGTTCTGCGCGCACTGGATTTAGTGTGAGAGATTTATGTTTTGAGGTTGGTGAGCCTGGATGCAAAGAATAGTATGGTGGTACTAATAATGTAAACGTAATCATATGCTAATTTAATGAAAATACAGCCCTGTGGTAGACTGACCGTGTAAAAGAGAATGGGGGGATTAAACTCCACTAGCTGAGGTTAAGGGGGCTAGGTACCCAAAAAGGAATATTATATTAATATTTCTTAAAATTATAAGGCAAGGATATATTATTTTATCCTAAGTCCTAAGGAGGGGACAAGTGGTTGAAGGCAATTCTCAACATGACAAGTGTCAAGTTGGGAACATGCATCCAGAGAGTTTGGACTTAGTACACTTTTCTAATCATTCAGACAAAGGGAGTTGAGAGTATGACCCGACTTTTCTATCATTGAACCCAACTGTTACTATGACAATTATTCTCCTACTAATGTCGTAGATACTTATATGTTGCTTAGCTTGGAGAGCTAGACTGAAGAAGTGGGTTGTCAGGCCCGTGAGACATTGCCTTATCTCCAGGTGAGAGAATTGCTGGGAATTATTTCTCGAGGTGCCAAATTGTAGCGACAGGGCTCTAAGACTTCATGTCCGACCTATTTTTGAATCCATAGAAGGGAAGTGGGGCAGTCGAAGGACTATTGAGCAGAGAATGGGACCACTTCCTGGGGCAGGACAGGCATGTGGGGAATGAGAGATTGTAGGTTGTCAGTGCGAATTGGCATCTGTGATGGACTTTCCTATATTTGAGTCACCTATGACTAAGTTACCTATGACTAAGTTCTTGTTGAGTGAGATACTTTAGCCTGGTTGGGAACCCTTACCCAAGTGGAGTCTAACCCCAGCTCGGGGGTGACCCACTGTTGAGATTTATGAATAGTGTGGTCTAAGGCTGGGAGGAACATGGAAGGTCTACACGTAGTTGGTGTCATTTATTCAAAGATAAGTGCCAAATTGTGTGTTAAATCTTGTTTTGCAATAACCATTATGCATTTGTTTTCATGGGTTTATGATGTTTATGTTGCATGTATATTTTCGTTATGAATATGTTCGTAACTTTGTATTGCAAAGTGTATATTTATGTTTTTAATGGTATCAGAGTTAGTTTCAGAGAAATTTTGGTTGAATTGTTGGTAATATGGTATCAGAGTTGATGACAAGAGAAGTTTTGATGGAATGTGCCCGGCCTAGGTGGTCGGGTATGTAACAAATTGGCATCAGAGCACAAAAGTTTAAGTGACATTGCCTAGTAGGTGGATGGGGATGTTACAAATTGGTATCAGAGCACAAAATTTTAAGTGACATTTCCCAGTAGGTTTTGGGGATGTTGCATGTAGGATATTCCATAGTTACGAAAGATTTGGTGTCTTGTGTTGGGCTTTGCATAAGTACAGATCATGCAATAGCAGTCCCTATAAGGTGTTGTAGAGGATTGGAAGTATGGATTACAAATTGGAGTTACCTCCATATTCATGTGTATATATAATTTTCCATGTTTCTTGCTTAAAGAAGGTAATTGGTGACAAGATCCCAATTCATGTACTATTTTCATAAAGATTAATGAAGAGGGGAAAACCATACTAGAACTAGAAACAATCCTTGAAATAAGGATCAAGCAACTATTAAATCAAGAAATTATTGAGTACCTCATCAGGTAGAAGAACCTACCATTAGAAGAGGAGACATGGGAAGATGAGTTCTTCATCCAAAAATATCCATATCTAATCAAGTGTTGAGGGAAACACTTGTTTGAAGGGGAAGGGCATGTTAAACCTATATATTGAATTATTACATTTCTATTGTTATATTTTTGTTTTCCCTATTGGTTGGATATACCCTTTAATTGTAATTGTACCCTTTGTCTCATATACATAACAAGGAGACCTAGTTTTAGTGAGGATATCATCTTATGCATTTTTTATATTGTAAAAGGAGGTTTCCCCTTGAAGAGACTTCTCATTTGTTATTATATCTAACTCTCAAGGTGTGGAGTTACTTCTCTTTCTATTTTTATGTTATTTGGATGTTAAACCCTTGATTTCCCTCATTTGGCATGGTTTACTTTAAACTAGAGTTACATCAACGAGAGTTGCAACAACCATAGTTGCAGCAATGAGAGTTGCAACAACTAGAGTTGTAGCTACATGGGGCACAACAACACAAATTACAGAAACCAGAATTGCAGCAAGAACAAATTTTAACTATGAATTGATGGAAATAAATTAAGATGAATAAAAGATGTTACAACTACACACTAACAACCAAAAGAAAAGGTTTTGCAATGTTAACACAGGATGGTCGCAACAAAGTTACATCGTTAAGAAAATGCCAGAGTTACAACACGATGTTTATAGAGGAATTGCTAGAAATAAATGGAGATAAAGAAAATGAGACTACAACTACACACTCATCAATCTAAAAGAAACAATACCATGCAATGCCAACACTAAGCTACAACAATCAGTTAGAATTTTAATAGAGGAATTGTTGGAAATAAATGAAATTAAGGAAATATTGTTATAATTGTTCACACATGAATCAGGAAACAAAACTCTTGCAACACTAACTTTGAGTCACAACAATCCAATGTTGCAGTAATGGGAAATTCTACAATTACAGCAAGAAGTTAATGAAGGAATTGTTGGAAATAAATTATAAGATAGAAGAGAAACTTAAACTAATTCTACAAATAGAAGATACAAGAAATAATGAGCTAAGGAGGGGGGGTGTACCTCCTTAGACAAGGTATTGGTATAAGAATGCAACATATGCTATATGATTAACACACCATCAATTGACCAGGAACATAACAAAACTTTTATTAAACTGATATATGTAGCTTCAACCAAATTGTGTCTTACAAACCATCTGTTGATTTTCTTTTTGTCCTGTCGTGCCCTGGCTCAGCAAGAGGAACCATATTTATACAAAGTTTCTACTTCCTAAATGATCTAATAAAATCGATGGACAATCAGGATATCTCATCTTGTTACATTGAATTTTCCAAAGGAAGTAAAAATCAAGTGTGTGCTAACTAAATTGGCCACGAAAAGTGGTGGCAGAGTTGTCCCTTCCATTCTGGTGCCCAACTGGATTTCTCGTGTTTCTTGAGAAGTTGTTGGTTGACTGTTTGTTCCTTGGTGATAGTTGTATGGTTGATCGGTGAGATGTTATGGAGTTGCAACAATGACATGAAGTGGGAGTTGCAAAATCACGAGTTATGACACTGCAAGTTGCAGAAGCAGGAGTTGCGACAACGACTAGAGTTGTAGCACTATAAGTTGCAGCAACGACCAGATTTATAGCAGTTGAACTTGAACAAGGACTGTAGCTCTAATGTTGGGAAGGTTCTTGTGCAAATTGTTCCTGTAAAACATTGTTAGCACGAAAAGTTATAATCTCTCAAAGAATTCATACGAATAAGTATTGAAAATGGCATATTGGGTAAGTGATTGTATCTTAAAAAAAAATCTGTCATCATGGATGGAAAGTGTTATGAATATGGAAGTGGAAATGGGAAAAAGGTGACCAAAAAGTATTGGATCGGTGCTAAAAAGATGTCTATTTGAGCACCCATCATCTCCCCCAATCCGAAATCATTGCATGTCCTCATGAAACCAAACAATCACCATGAGTCTGAGAGGGGGAGGCCCTCGTGGAGGTGTTCGATGTCATCATCTATGTTCCTTTCCTTAGGACTGGCAACTTCTTCCTCATCTTGATAACCTTCCAAAATTACAACCTATCCTTCACCTAATGTTTCCCTTGTTGGTTCTTGTGTAACAACAGGGACCTTTTCTTGTGCTTGCAATGTTTCATTGTCTTATGTTTCCTTTGTAGGTTTTGGTGTATCAATAGAGTGGCTAGACTATGGTTGTTCTTGTGTAACAATAGGGAAATTGACATGTTGGTTATTGTATAACAACATGTCAATTGTCCTGTATTGTTTATTGTAACAGTGGGTGAATTAACTTATGTGGCAGTGATTTGAGTATCCTTTGTTCGCTCAGTGGGGTGGCTAGATTCTGTTAGTTCCACAATGAGGGTTTATTTTACTAGTGTGGTAGGATGGTACCTTCTTGAACAATAGGGTGGGTGTATTCTACTAGTTTAGCAAGGAGATTGATCTTTGTTGTTACAGTAGGTTGGATGGCTTTTGAGTCAGCAGGGTGGAGGTCCACTATTAGTGCAGTAGTGAGATCCACCTTTGTTAGTTCAACAGTAGTGAGTTCTTCTTTTTGGATGGGATTTTCTAGCCCAGGCCATTATCAATTGTTCCTAAGCTTATCCCCCAAAAATTTAAGAGAGGTCTCAAGCCTCCTGTTTTTCTTTTCAAGCACCCAATGTTTCCTTAAAAGTGATAAATGCAAAGGTGTGAGTGAGGGGTGTCTTAATCATTTTTCTTTTCTTCTCTTGGTTGGATTTGGGGGAACAATCAAGTGGTTGGATTATGGAGTTACAACTTCCTCATCATCGGTATAAGCCTCCAGAATCACAACAAGGCATTCCCCTAGGATTTTCCTTGTTGGCTCTTCTACACCAGTGAGTTTTTAGGCCCCTGTTCTTCTTTAGGTCTAGGCCTTGCAGAATCATGTTCATCCCCTGTCATGACTTGTGATTCAATTGTTTCTTCAACCTACTGTGCCCCTATCATTTCTTGTGTAGCGACAAGGGTTTTTATTTTTCGGGTGGCAACACTGCTTTTTTCCCTTTTCTTCTTCCTGGACATTGGATATGCCACCCTTTTCCTTGTCCTTGGAAATATTTTGGTCACAGTTTTGCTTCTTGTTAATTCTATTTCACTGTCATGGTTTCCTTCGTCTTCATGTGGAGCTTCAACAGAACCCTCGGTGGCTTGCTTTTTAGTAGCTGCAATTCTAGGAGTTGTAACTTTTTCAACCTCCAAAGTTGTAGCAGTTACAAAGTCCAGAGTTGTAGCAGCTATAGCCCATAGAGTTGTAGCAGCCTCAACTTTAGGAGTCGAATATCCCTCAACTTCAAGATTTGTGATGCCACTTTCCCTTGGAGGATTTGCAGTGATTGTTGATATTTTGGGTAGGGTGATGGCTGGTGTTGGTTCCCTCCCAACCTCATTCCATGCTCTGCCTTCCTTTTGTAGTATGCATTCAACTAGAAATTTGATTAGCCTGTGGTGAGAGAGGGATTCTCGAGGATGAACAAATTTATGTGCCTGGGTGGCCATGGTTTTTAGCGTTTGCCAAAGGAAAAACGACATGTTGATTAACATGTCATGTCGCAAGTGGTCTAACAACCAAATGTGTTGTAGTTAGATGGCCCCATAATGGCACTCGTAGGTAATGTATCATTGTATGATGAGGGAAATGTCATGCCATGGACTTGGCAGTGAAGTCTTATCGAACCTTGTTTCCTTTTTTACCAATGTTTCCTCTGGTTCGAAGAATTGTTCAAGAATTTCAGGCTTGGGCCATCGACGACAATACCATCGTTCTCTCATCTTCATTAGCCCAATCACTTCTACAATTACATCCTCTACTACCTGCACAACTATCCCAACTACCTTTGTTTTGATTTACATAAAATTTATGGAAAATTCTAGAGCCACATTATCATCATAACTGCGCAACCTATTTAGGTATTCCAGCCAACCTTTCCGCTGAAAAATTCATCCAATGTTTTTGAATGCCTCCAACAAGAGGGTATCTATGGACTCTTGGTGATTTAGTGAGCCTGCCATTTTGTTTCTCATAACTCGAATGATTTTCGTTGTAATTCGGTATGAACAATTCAGAGGGTGGCGAGTTTGAATGAACGAGAATGGCAATGGAAAGGGGTAATCATGTTACGGTTTGGGTGATTATTATTGTGTGACAATGTTTTAGTGGTGTGATTAGATTGTAATTATGCCAATTCAATGCTTACTCATAAAATCATTCAGGGGACATACCTTTTGAGCTTACCATGTCTTGTCGTGATTTCACATACCTTCAGCAAACTTTTGTGTCAATGTTGAGAGTTGTAGTAGCATGCAGAGTTGCAGTAGTACGTGGAATTGTAGCAACAGACAGAGTTTGTAACAACCCCGGTTTTTATCTCTATGAATTAGAATGTATTATGTAAATGTGACTTAGGCTGGTGAGTCGGTAACGCTGAAAAGGGGTCGGAGTGCCTAGAAATGTACTCTCTCTCTCTCTCTCTCT
>ML804199.1:12111-44017 GCA_009831015.1 Picea engelmannii | reverse complement strand
CTCTCTCTCTCTCTCTCTCTCTCTCTCTCTCTCTCTCTCTCTCTCTCTCTCTCTCTCTCTATATATATATATATATATATATATATAATACATCATTGGTTGCAAGATGGAAAGGACAAGAGATAGGGGGCTATGATTCCATGAGAGAGGGGGCTTAAGGGGCTAAGTATTTTTATTATATTTTATTTACCCATATTGGTTTTAATTGAGAAAAGTGGTTACATGAGCTTCTTGGGAGGAAGGTCATGTGGTTCTTGATTTCACGTAATTATATAAACCCTTCCTTTGGGTTATTTTGGGACTTGTTCTTTGTTCTTCTCCATTTACTCTTACACTCTTTCTTTGGGATTATTCCTCATTCACTCTTGCTAATTTGTGTGCTCTTTGTTGGAGAATGAAAATGAATGGTTGGAGGAGGAGAGCCATTGTGAGTTGGTTGTGAGGAATTATTGATCATTCCATGTTGGAATAGATGCCTATGTGCATGATATTGATGGTAGTTCTGAAAGAACTGTCACAACTGAGAATCCTTGGAGTTTCCAGCATAGAGATTTCCTTACTAGTAGCACTGGAGCCCTGGAAAGAAATGGAACATCTTGAGGGACTGCATGGAAGAGAAAGGGGTTCATTTATTTTGCTTGTGCAGGCTGAAGGGGAAAGAGAGTTTGGAATTAGGATTGTTGTGTGGTTGGGAAAACCTGAGAGATAATTAGCCAATTGTTGTATGTTTTAGATCTATCCTAGGACCCATCCTTGTGGATTCATAGCCCTGGATTGGGGGTGACCTGTTGTTCAGAATCAGAACAACAATGTCTATGGTTAGGAGGAACATCCTTGGTCTGTAGCCAGTTGGTGATGGTTTAATTAAAGATAAGTGATCTTTGTGTTTTCTTCATAAATTATATTCTGATATGTAAAATTATCTTTGAGATGTATTTTTGTGTGCATGCTTGTTGGTTATTGATATGCATGGCACGTTGTTCATTCCTTGGATAGTTTAGCATGAATCTTGATTACTTCTTGTGTGGTTATTACATTCTTTCATGCTTAATTTTGAATTAATTGTTATCAAAATTAGAAATCAGTTTTGAAGTGTGTTTTTGAGTTAGTGTGCCTAGCTTTCTTGTGGTTGGGTAGGTTGTAGATTGATTTTAGAGATTATGGTTCAAACATCGCACTGATATGGGATGAAATGAGTGTGAATCAGGTAGATTCATTGTCACAGATTTCAGTCTATACAAATTTGGGGAAAATGGTGAAAATTTGGAGAGAAACACCCCAAATTCATGAGCGGATTCAAGTTTTAGATGACTCGGGATTGTCTAATAAGTTAACGGATTCAATCTACAGAGTTGCAAAGCCGAATTCAACCTGGAAGATTAAAAATAAAATTGTATTTTAATGATTGTTGTAGCGTAGGGTAGAGTTTAGAGATTCGACGACCGAGATCGTATTCGATCTTGATATCGACGGCCTAGATTTCTTCTCAAAAGGTTTAAAAATTGATAAAGTTTTGAAGTTTGACAAAGTTACCAGATTGACGACTGAGATTCATTTCGGTGATTTGGAAAATGAGGAAGATCGACGATCCATGTTCAATTTTAGTCATTTGGGAAGTCAGAGGAAGTAAATGGTCAAGATCATCTTGGCTGGGAGATCAATGGCCCAATTTCACCTGGGATTTTGGCCAAAATTGCCTAAGAGTTGAATTTTTCCAGCGAAGATCATCGATGGTCGATGGATCGGGGATCGACAAATTTGGGAGAAGTGTTGAAGTTTTTCCAAAAGACATCTTAGATCATCGATGGCCAATGGTCGTAGATCGACTAGTTTGGAAAAGGGTCAAATTTTGGCCAAGAGACATCTTCGATCGACTATGGTCAATGGTTGCAGATCGACAAGTTTTGGTGAAGAGTTGGTTCGACGAAAAGAAATCTCTGATCGTCGATGGATGGTCAGGGGTCGGTAGATTTAGTGCGAAGTTAAAATTTTCCAGCAAGTGAAATTTTCAATGGCCAATGAAGGAAATGGGATGATGATGTGTAATTCCATGTCAAAATAGATTCCACGATAGTGAAGGGATGGTCGATCATCGATGGTTGGGATTCGACGAGATTTGTAAACAATCTTGATTTGTCAGGGAAGATAACCGATGGTTGACGATCAATGATCAAGCATCGACGAGATTCGTGGGAGACTTTTGGTTTACATAAAAAAAATGGATGATGGTCAATATTCGATGGGATATCGGTGGGAAGGTTTGGTTCACAAAGGAAATCATCGATCGTCGATCGTCGATCATCGATAGAGAATAGATCAATGGTCCATAATGCTTCCAATTTGAGAATCGACAATGTAGATCGCACTTAGGAATACTAAGTCATATTAGGATGAAAATTATGGTTTTTTTCCACATATAGGATATCTACAAAAGTGTCAGAGACGCCATTGTACATTTCTGCTTGGAATTGTCAGAAAATGCAAAATAATGGTTTTCAAGATATGGATCCAGATCATTGGTAGAGATCTAGATTAAGTTGAAACTCTTGGGGAGATAACATCAAGTAGGCATATAAATAACCCATGAAGGAACTGAATAAATCCTAAGGGAGTTGGAATGGGGATACTGAAATAGAACAAAATCCACTATTCTAGGCCACTTTTTGGGGATTTTTTAGATTTTCAGAGGAAAAGTGACCCTATATCACAAAACTGGAAAATTTTATGTACTCAACATTTTATATATTCATCAAGGCAAACAACTTTGTTTTAGTGAAATGTTTTTAGAAGTGCACAGATTGTGAGATAGACAGTTTTTCTAAAAAATCTAAGTTTGGAAAAAGGGGTGAAAAAGGACAAAGTTACATATTCCAAATTGTTGTAGTTTTTTACTGGAGCATCAGCTTGAAAATATGAGAGTTTTTATGAATACCTTGTCATTATTTCTATCTATGTCTCATATAAAAAAAAAATTGTCTCCTGACATATTTTCGTTTGTAGTTGACAGAAGTTGACACTTCAATAAAATTACACCAGTGGAGAAAATGCACAAAAAGGATGAAAATGGCTTTTTCAGGAAGCCATAAATTTCAACTTAGAGATCGGATTGGGGCATGAGTATAGTCATTGGAAAGATTATTTAGTGAAGAATAACATGGAATTAATATAATTTAGAGAATTATGATATAATGCTTCATGAATTGAGTATAAAAAGGACATGTAGCATTAATTGACAAAAATTTTGATATGCATAATTCTAACAAAAATGGTTGCTTGCACATTTGAAAAAATTAGAGATAAAATCAAGACTAGGATTGGATATCAGAGTCATGGAAGCATGACAAATCTTGTAGAAGTGGGTTGAGGCAATAAAGAGTTACATGGAAAGTAATAAAAAATAGAAAAAGAATTCAGGAATAGTGAAACTAAAAAATTATTATTCAGCTGTTATAGAATTTGAATAAATTGTTGATACAACAACAAGAATCCTCACATAGGACATGAATCCAACAGGTGAATAATGTCCTTAATGGGATTAGAATGGAAAAATAATACTCCATAGCCTTGAAGGTAGAGATGTGTCGATAGCTGCAAGGCTTGATGTGAAAGAGAACATGGAGCTTAGGAGGTGATGTGTGAATCATCTCTATGTGCCAGGCATAGGAGCTCCTGGAAAGGATTTTCTAGATATGACTAAGATACTTGTCTAAAAGTGCTCAGAACAAGAAAGCCACTTGTGATATCAGAGTTCACAGCGCAAGCAGGATACCAATGTAGAGAAAATCAAGGATAAAATAATGAAATTTCTTTCACTTGAAAAGTGCCACTGAATGAAAATAAACTTCCATTGGAAATGGTATTGATGGGAAAAGTATGGATTCACAGGGAATTGTTAAATGAAGTGAAGAGAACTATTTCCCAAAAATTGAAGTAATCCAATGGAAAACTAAAGTAACAGCAGGGGTGAGGAATGATTATGGATAAGTTGATGGAATGTTGTGAGCTACCTCATTCCAAGGTGTTGGAATGTTTCATAAAGGTAATGTTTGGATGTGTCTACCTAAGAGAAGTTGTTGCAAATAGGGCACATTGATTGGATTTCAGAATGGCCAAGTGGAACTTGGCTGGAAAGTGTTCAGAACAAGGAACAATAGTGTAGTTGAGAAGAATGGGATCACACAAGGCAACAAGTATCTAAATAAATTCAAGGACAACCAGCGACAACATAAATAAATAAGTAAATTGAAATAGAAATGCACTAGAGTGCATGATGCATACAAGGAAGTTAGAATGCATATGCATTAGTAGGCATGTTGACAGTGAATGTTTGGTGCATATGGATGTGCATTTGTGCATATGTACATGCTTGGATATGCATATGGAATGCTTGTGGGCCTAGAATCATATGTTATTATTAAATAATGATGTTATGTTAAATGAGTATGACTAATGATGGATTATGTATTCAGGAAAAATGATATAGCGTGGTTAAAGATGTGGATGTTGTCGTTGTTGCTTATGTCTTCCATCTATTTCAAGACCCATGAGGGAGGTAGGAATGGTGATCAAAAGGATGGAGGAGGAAGCCTATGAGCTTCTACAAATGTCATTTGATCAGGTAGCATCAAGTAGGTTGATATTTTCCATGCAGGTATGCATTTTATGCTTCCAATATTGAAGGGAATTGAGGTAAGAATTCCCTCAGTTAATTTTTCAATATTTAAATTGATATGTAATGGCTGAAGGCCTAGAGTATGAAAATGTTGTTGATTCTAGAATGCATTTAGATAAAATGTTAGTTGCATATTTTGTTATGATTGGTTATGAGATCATAACCAATTCAAGTCAGAAGACATACTCCTTCTATAGCAATGAATACCCATAGGGATAGTCATATGTGAGACCATGATATGGTTGGATATGAAAGGGTTATAGCGTTATGCGAGTGCTCAATGGTATCTACTATATATATGATGTTTGGACTGCAACCTATTTGTCGACACTGAAGAGAACTTAAGAATTATATTCTTGGTGTTGTGTTTGGGTTGAAAAAGAAGGTATCTAAATAGTCAAGCAAGCAGTAGGAAGTGTGTGGATGATGTGTCAAGGTGTTGGCCAGACCTACCAACTCACCATGGTGGAATGCATGACATAGTTATGTGGTATTATGTATTCGATGCAAGGATGCATTGTGTAGATGTGACCATGGGTATTAACACCTTAATTTATATTTTGTGGTAATTATGTGTTGCATTAGGAAAAGTCGGTGGTGATGAGAATGCATAATGGATTATAGTTTCATTATATTAATATGAATACTGGTTGAAGGTGATTGAATTGTTGTTTGTTACAATTCTGAGATCATTTTTTGGAGTAGTTGAAAATGTTACAAGTGGTATTAAAAGAATTATTGAAAGCATTTTGGTGAATGCATGTATATATTATATGGCATAGAAATGATTATGCTAACAGTTGAAATGATGTGAGTATGCCCAAGTCATGAATTTGAGAACACTTTTGGAGCTGTTAGATATTGCAATAAGAAAGTTGCAGGTTAAAGTAGTTACATAAGGATGAATTACAGAAAAGATTTTTCAAGGGAATAGAGTAATAAAAATATTGATGTCTAGAAGAAAGAAAATATTGGTTGATAATACATGTGTAGAGGATGATGGGTTCATCCCAGTTAATGGTTGGTATTAATGGAAGTGATTGAATTGTTGATGTAATCAATTCTAAGATCATTATGTGAAACTTTGTAATTGTTGCCATGAAAATGTATATTTGTTATGATATGCTAACAATTTTTTTGGCTAAGTTTAAATCGAGGAAATTGCAGGTAGAATGGTCTTGGATATGGCAGGGATGTAAGCCCATAAGGAAGACTTATTTCTATAGTTGCAAAGTCAAACATTATGAGCAAAAAATTCATGTCTGGAAATTTTATTTTCCTCTATAAAATAGATTTGAGAAATTAGTAGTTATGAAATGTTATGTTGTGCTAACAGTTTGTTTGGCTGAGAAAATTACAGGAAGAATTTCCTTGGGGATGGCACTATTGTGAGATATAATAAATACTAATGCATGTTGATGCAAGAGCCAAATTAATTATGAGAAGGAAGCTCATACTTGGAAATTATGTTTCCCTATATAAAACATATTTCACATTTATAATTGAAAATTTGTATAACAATATCTCATGATGATTGTATGTTTATAATACAGATGAGATGATAGTTATTGAAGCTGGAAGCTCGGGAATAAGAGCACCATAAGGAAATTGAGCTCAATGACAAGGCATGGAATGAAGAAAGTCCAATGGACTTGTTGCACCTAGAGTTCTTGGAGCCGCAACTCTAAAATTTCCTAGTTGAGTGGACTGAAGCCCTGAAGAGAAGAGGTACAACCTAAGGGACTGTAGAATAGAGAAGGATAGGGAAGGATAGATTGTTGGTTAGAACTACTGCCAGAAATATAAATTATGAAGATCAGCCTACATGTTTTGGGTCGGAATGCTTATGTATGCATGTTTTATTTTAGGCCAAAGTGCCTATGTATATAAGCAATTGGATGGATTCTCTATCCAGATTAAAGGATATAGAGCCTATATTTTTAATGTTAATAACATCGGTATGGTGTTGTGCACTAAGGATAGTGCCAAAAATAAGAGGAGGGGGGTGTAACACCCCTGGTTTTGATCCCTGTGAACTAGAATGTATTATGTAAATGTGACTTCAGTCGGTGAGACGTTAAAATTGAAAAGGGGTCGAAGTGCCTAGAAATGTAATACATCTATATATATTAATAAAATACATCGTTGCCTGCAAGATGGAAAGGACAATCGATAGGGGGCTATGATTCCACGAGAGAGGGGGCTTAAGGGGCTAAGTCTTTTTATTATATTTTATTTACCCATATTGGTTTTAATTGAGAAAAGTGGTTACATGAACTTCTTGGGAGGAAGGCCATGTGGTTCTTGATTTCATGTAATTATATAAACTATGCATGTGGGCTATTTTAGGGGATGTTCTTTGTTCTTATCCATTTACTCTGACACTCTTTCCTTGGAATTCTTCCTCATTCACTCTTGCTAATTCATGTGCTCTTGGTTGGACCATGGTAATGAATGGCTAGAAGAGGAGAGTCATTGTGAGATGGCTGTGAGGAATTACTAATCATTCTAGGTTGGAATGAATGCTTATGGGCATGAGATTAATGGTAGTTTTGAAAAAACTGTCAAAACTGAGAATACTTGGAGTTTACAACATGGATATTTCCTGACTAGTAGCACTGGAGCCCTAGAGAGAAATGGAACAGCATGAGGGACTGCATGGTAGAGAAAGGGGTTCATTTATTTGGGTTGTGCAGACTGAAGGGGAAAGAGAGCTGGAAAATTAAAATTGTTGTGTGGTTGGGAAAATATGAGAGCTAATTAGCCAACTATTGTGTGTTCTAGATTTGGCCTAGGACCCATCCTTGTGGATTCATAGCCTTGGCTCGAGAGTGACCTATTGTTGAGAATCATAACAATAATGTCAATGGTTGGGAGGAACGTCCTTGGTCTACAACCATTTGGTGATGGTTTAATTAAAGATAAGTGTTCTTGGTGTTTTCTGCATAAATTATATTCTAATGTGTGCATTTATCTCTCAGATGTATTTTTGTGTGCATGCTTGTTGGTTATTGTTGTGCATGGCACGTCATTCATTCCTTGGATGGTTTAGCTGAATCATGATTACCGCTTGTGTGGTTATTGCATTCTTTCATGCTTAATGTTGAATTAATTGTTATCAAAATTTGAAATGAGTTTTGAAGTGCATTTTTGAGGTAGCTGTTATTGGACTAATCGGTAGTTGTTTCCATATATATGTATATATAACGATCAAAAAAAATTTACAAAAAGTTCTAACAGATCTCCCTAGATCAACCTAGATCTAGAACAAAATAGGACAGGACATGACTCTTTCCCTAAGTTATGACCATTGAATTAGCTAGTAAGGAGGAACAAGTGACATACCTTTGTATCGCTTCCTCAAGTCTCTGTTGCTCCTGCTTCGCTCTGGTGCTCTCATGAGGTCAAGACCAAGACGACACAAACCAACCAAAGTGAAGATAGAAAAATGTATTCAATCATCAACTTATGCATATGATCAAGGAATTACACAATAAAGTAAGAATGACTTTATGGGAAAAGGACATGTCGTTGTATCATATTAATCGAAAGTAGAAGATACAACCTGATCACCTTGATGTCGCAAGCTTCCTTTCGGTGACTCTTGGTTCAAACACACACTCTCTCTCTATACTTGCATGAAGAAGATCAAATTCCTCTTGATAGACCTACTAGAGTCTCCAAGCTTCTGTTCAAGCAGAGTTCTTCACACAATTCCTTCACCAATTCTTCAATTAATCTTGCTTAACCTTTTCCATGAGAATCCTTTCAATATATAGGAGAGGGTGAGATGGTTACATGGATGAGAATGATCCCATAAAATCAGAGAAACCAGTAAAATGACAACCATACGAATGCCAACTCATTCTCTAGAAGATTCCCTTCTAGAACTCTCGAGACTTCTTCTCTTTTCCAAGCTTGAAAACAAGTTCGCACCTTGTATATAGAGCACAGTGCGAGAAGTTCGCACCCTATATGAAGGTGGCCTGTGAGAATGGGTCATTCTCGCACCCTAGGCTATAAGCAGCATGTGAACTCACTTTGAAAATATGTTTTCTAGAAGGAGATAAATGCCATTCTTCTTAGGAGAAAGTTCTTATTGGGAGCCTGAGTACACCATTGTGAATACATCACCAAGATGACCAAAATCATGTGTAAAAGAATTCCCCCCAAAGTATGAGGCCGGAATCAGTGACAGTCGAAATACTTTGTAAACTGCGTGTGTGTGTCAGAAACCAGGAGCTCACCTAATCGAAAACCTACAAACAACTAAGCATCTGCAGAATATCATACCAGTTCTGAGGTAGGCATTCCCATACTCAGATCACAGACGAAAGACATCATGAACTTAGCTCATGGCCACCAATCATACACCGTGGATCCATTCCATCAAAAATATCACATAGCCACCAAGAATACACTGTGGATCCATGCAAGAAGATTCAAATGAAGACGACATAGCCACGAGACATACAAAGTGGATCTATGTGTCAGCAAATTATACATATTCCATTGCAGCCTGCGTCAAAGAGATGAGACCCAAGGTCTTCAATACCGTCACCTGAAAGTACGAATCTAACCATGTGATTACATGTGCTGAAGTCGAACATGGTAGAAACCACTTGATTACCGGTCATTGATGAAACCATTAACAAGTGCGAGGGAAATCACCAATAATGTCAATGACTCCCAAGGTACACTAGTAAAATCCACCGAACATGAATAAATGAGTTGAGGTCGAACGTTCGACGAAATCTCCCGATCAGGGGTCAATGATGAAAACCCACTGTCGAAAGCGAGGAAACCTGCCATTGAGGCATGCAAGTTCCAAGGTACCAAATAATTTCTAAGTCTTGTTTCCGGATAATGATTCAGAGTCGACGGAACAAAACTCGTCATAGGAGGGCCTTGATGTATCCCCCATCAATGACACGAAATGAGTAAAAGATTTTGAAGGCGGAACAGAGTATGATGTGAGTTGGACTGGACACGGGGAAGGCCGACATGAAGAGAATGGACAACTGCAGATGGCCGACTCAATAGAGGTTTCGGATGAACTTCTCTTGAACATATGAATGACACGACCAATGATTTGGTAGCACTGACTCAGAGACGACTCGGGATATGACCTTGTAGCAAGTCAAATGAAAGACAAATGGATTTCCCAAACCGACTTCAGATAATGAAAAGGGGGGTGTCATGTTCAAGAGCGACACTTACTGCCAATAATATGAATATGAAAGCACATCCCTTTCCCAAATTTTCCCCCGCCATTTTTGGCAAGTACCTCTTTATTTTTACGCAAGCTTGAGGAGGATAACATATGCTTGTTGATGTAAGCTCATCCTTCGGATGAGTCCCTCGGAGTATGTTTAATGAACCCTAGGAAGGAGTTGTTCGGTCCCATTATGGGTCTTTCGATGTTTGTTCAACGAGTCCAAAGATAGAAAACTCGAAGGTTTTTCATGATTATAGAGTCTGGAAAAACACTCAAAAGAGAACTCTCTCGGTTCCTTTTTCGTAAAATTGTCTAATGAGATCGAAAAAGAGATAAATTATCGCCCAACAGACGCTTTCTTAAAATACTTTAATGAGCGTGAAAATAGCAAGATCGCTCGGCAAACTTTTCATGTTTAGAGAGTCTGAAAAGAGCTTAAAGAGAACTCCAAGGGGTTCATTTTTCGTATAACCTTGTTGAGCCCGAAAAAGTGATAAAAGTGCGCTCGATTACGTTCTCATGTATTTTCGAGCGTGAGAACGAACAAATACCAAGCTCAAGGTTTTGTGTAAAAACAATAAAAAACAACTTAAACATGCGATGAAAAAAGAGAAAAAATATCTGTATCCCTACATATGGACGTCAAAGTCAGCATGTCTGCAAAAGTCGCACTCATAGGGGTATTAGGCATTAGGTTTGTTAAAATAAAACAATTATAAAAACCTACAAAAATGGTAAAAAGTAAATATAAGTGGGTAAAAGTTCTTTTACCATAGTCATTGTAACTTTGCCAAGATTTTAGTCCAAAACCCCTCTTTTGCCCTTGAATTTTGGTGCTCGATTGCGGAAGGTACGAACAACCATTTGGTGAACCGTCTCCAGCAGTAAAGTAAGCTTCTTGTCTTCTATCTTTTCATGGTTCAATTTTTTGTTTTCATCGATAAATTTTAAGTTTTTGAGCTTGTTTTAGGGGTAAACTTTGCGCTCAGCCATTCTCGCAGGCTAGCCACACGGGACCTGCGAGAATGCACGATTATCGCAGGTGGCCCCAAAGGCACCTGTGAGAACCGCTAAATAAAAATTTTCTTTAATGTTTTCTCAATGAAAAAAGTACCAAAGCTTGAAGAGAGTTGTTGACCTACTTCTTATGGTTCTTGTGCAGGCATTTGGCTGTCACCATGGTTCTGGAATGGCGTGAAAGAGAGCATGAAGAAGATGATGTTATTTCCAGGAATGACCCGGGCATCGTTTTCGCTTTGAGAGACTGTGGTCTCCTGAAATTCTTTTGGATCCCAGGTATGAGGGCCCAAGTCAAGCTGTTGGAGTACCTCATTCATATGTGGGATGTGGACCAACAAGTATTCCATGTGGGGGTCCACACATTTTCCTTGGATATCGAGGATGTTTATTTTATGACAGGACTGTCACGGTGCGGATATCACGCTAGCTTTACTGGTAACCAAGGTGGTGGGATGCCTATGAGTGAATATTGTCGTCTGTACTGTGTTCCAGAGGTGAAAAGAAGCAAAGGAAAAGTGGTTATTTGGGGGGTCCAGGATTTGACCCTTCGCACTATTTTGTTCACCATTTCTCATATGGTTGGTATTGTTGCTCCACACATGGCTCTCCAGAGCTAATTTCAGTACGCCATAGAGTGTACTGAGCCTCGGGTATTTAACTGGGCAGACGCAGTCCTTCGTAGCGTGAAGAGGCAGTTGACTAAATGCAGGAGAGGCGACCTGAAGCAATTCGGGTACGGGTCATTGTTGGTGTCCTTCTTTCTTAAGAGGGTTCCCTTGCTAAGGTTGCAGGTTCAGTGGGGTTTACCGGCTCCAGAGGATCCAAGGATGTTGAGGTGGTGTAACCTCATGGCCCGAAATGTAGCTGGACCAATCATCAAATACAACGATTCCTTCTTTGACTGGTTGCGACCAAAGCTGTTGATGGTCGATGATTATGTCTATGCCAGGTTGGACTTCCGAGGGGATCCGGACTTGGCCCTACCCGAGGGCGCTCAGTGGGGAGATCTCGGTAAGAAGTACACACATTTTTTACTTTTTAAATGTTTTTGTGAATTTTATCATATGCAAATGTTTTTATGTTTGTCCAAGGTCTAAATACAAAAATTATTTTTGATGACATAGACGTGGGGTCTTATCGAACTCCGAGTACTTCTCCTATTCAGTGACGAGGAGAGGTGGTTCCAGTGCCACGATGGGATGCTGAAGATTATGAAGCAGTGGAACAAAATTTAGAGGATTTGACTGCAGACATTCCAGACATGTCTCTTGGAGAGGTCTCGCGATGTTATCAGCGTCATACAATGGGCGTGTCAGAGTCTGTTGGTCGACTGCTTAGTAGGGTTGCCTGGGCAGTCATGTGTTATCGTGAACTTCATCCATGACGTTACTTTGTAGAAGCTATGAGGTTCAAATTTTGAAATTTTGGTTCTTGGACAGAACTTTTTGTAAAAAACTTTTGATCGTTTTATATACATATATACGGCTTCTACCGGCTTATCTTGTGTTGTGTGATATTTGTGATGTGATTGATTTATAAATGGCCCAAATGTAAAACATAATTAGCTAATGCATCAGTTAATGTATTTAGAAATCTAAGAATATGTTGATACTCTATATAATCAAAATAACATTCCAAGAGGCGAATTCGCAAATATACCCGTAATAAAGTAGGACTTCGAATAACATAGACATTACTTAACTGTAGTACTACTAGCTGCGAATTGAGTCACACAACCAAGTGATGGATACCGAGCGAGATAGAATCAATTAACAATTCGATAACGGCGCTATGCTCTGCAATATTGTTGGTCGCACAGCCAAGGCATACACCTCGTAGAGTGATAAATTCGTTTGTAGGGGCATAAATTGCCCAAGCAACGGAAGCAAGGTTCTGAGTACTACGGCTAGTGCCATTAGAACAGCCAATGTGGGGTAGCGAAGACTCCGACATATGGAAATCAAACACAACGTCACATAAGGGCAGAGACCAAATGACGAAAAAACATACTATAGTAACACACAAGAAGTATGATACAATAAAATACAAGTACTCGTACACAGGTGATCTTATGCATAGTACTTATTTAAGTACAACCCATTTCTGGGTTCACTCCAAGGGATATTGTCGTAATCAACTACCTCATAAGCTCCTTTCTCCAAAACTCGTTTAACAATATAAGGACCTCGCCACATGGCTTCGAATTTTCTAGCTCCTAGCATATCTCGATCTTGTTCGTAGAGGAGAACCAGATCTCCTTCAGAGAAAACATGAGGCTTGACATGTTTGTCATATTGGGCCTTGACAAGTTTCTTCTGGGCTTCGATGACTAGGGCAGTGTCGCGTTGAGTTTCATCTAACCACATGAGATACAACAGACGTTCCTCTTCGATATAGGTGTTTGGTAGGAGTTCGACGGCTAGTTTCAGGGAGGGTATCTCACATTCAATTGAGAGGATAGATTAAAGACCATAGACTAACCGGAAAGGTGTAAACCCAATATAAAACTTAACGGATGTCTGGTAAGCCCACAATTTTGAAAACAACATTGTGTGCCAACTTGTTTTGTCGTCGAAGCATGGTTATGAGAACTTTGTTAATCGCTTCGACTTGGCCGTTGGCTTGTGGGTAATAGGGCGTTGAGTTTTCATGGCGAAGACCCAACTTTTCAGTGAGTTCGGACATCATGAAATTTCTAAAGTGGCTACCGTGATCAGTGACGATAGCCTAAGGAACACCAAAATGAGCTATGATATGATTGAAAATGAATAATGTTGCGGTCTTTCCAGTATTGTCAAATGTCGGCATCGCCTCGACCCATTTTGTAAAATAATCTACGGCCACAATAATGTATCCATGCCCCCCGGTCGAGTGGGGGTGACATGTTATGAAATCGATGCCCCATTTCGCAAAGGGACCAATGGAGACCATAGGGTGAAGAGGAGTAGGATGTGATCGGATCTTATAATTATAGGTCTGGCAAGCGTGGAATTTTTGGATGGCGATTATCCAATCGTTAAACAAGGAAGGCCAAAAATACCCTGCTCATAAGATCTTTTGGGCAGTAGCATACCCAGACATATGACCACCATAGGCTCTAGAATGGAAATCATTTAAGGCTTTCTCGGCTTCGTCAAACATGAGGCAACGTCGAAAAACTGATTCAATCCCACGACGATAAAGATTATCCCCGAGGATAATATATTGACGGGCTTGGTAGCATATTCGACGTTGGTCAGTACTGGACAAATTGGGCCGGAAAGTCTGGGTTTGGAGATATATGATGATATCTCCGTACCAAAGATCATCGGAACTAATTAGGAAAAGGGATTCATCGGGTAATGAATCGGCTGCTACATTTTCTGTTTCAGAGTAGGGAAAGTCGCATATCAACTCGAAAAACACTAAGGACTTCTTGGACTTAGCTCGTTCGAATTCCAAGTCAAACTCCTAGAGTATCACGATCCATTTGGAGTATTTTCCCCCTAGCAATTGACGTGTGAGAATGTGTTAAATAGGGTTGCAATTAGAAATTACCGTAGTCTTGCGAGAGAGGATATAGTGCCGGAAACATTGAACTTCTTGGATGGTTGCCAAGGCCAATTTTTTGACATGTAAATACTTGGTTTCAATAGTTGTTAGACTTCGACTCAAGTAATAGATAACATGTTCGTCATGAGAATCATCCTCTTGGACGAGAACCATAGCGATGGTGTAATCCGAGGCTATGAGGTAGAGGAAATAATCGCGACTGTAATCGGGGGGGAAGAGAAGCGGAGCATGTGTCAGGGACAGTTTCAAAGCTTCTGTTGGCGACGGAAGTCACTCCCAGATTGCTAGCAGGAGCAGAGCCCGACGCCCATTAGTTTTATGTCACGGTGGTTTATAGATGGGGTGACCGAATGGAAGCCAACTCAAAACAATATCATTCCAACTCCAAAACTAGGCCAGGCATGCATGGGTGAGTGAGGTCTTATATAAACTTCAGACAGTGAGCTGTAGTAAAGGGTGAACAGGTGGAAGACTTATATAAGAGAAAAGTAGAGGTCTGTTATTAACATCGGGTTTCTAACAGGCTGAGGAAGAAGACGTCCGAACGCAATATCATCTTACATTCAAACGCAAATCCAGAGAAAGCAATAATGCAACAATAAATCTTTTATCATAACATAACTTCAATAATTCGCGCGAATCATTCAATCACGAACTCTCTTAGCATGAGACGAAAATTAGATGGAGTAAGAAAAATTGTCTGTCATAAAACAAGATATCTCATATACAGATGCATAACCAGCAAACTAGAATATCTGTTAAAACTTTACAGTCGGGAGCTCAGCTCTACCATCGATCCTTACAAAATACAAAGGCTGAGTTTATATACTCAGGAAAATTCACCTCCCATAGGCGTGCCCAGTCACCTAAGGCTTGGTGTCCCTTCATTCAAACTCGTACTGATATCTTTCTTTAAATGCCACCTTAACTACGCATGGCTCCTGTAAGGAGGGTAGCTGAGCCATGAAGTGGTCGGCTAGCATGCGCAGACTTCTCTGTCGAGTCGAGGACTTCAGCACGGCTTTGTTGAGAGAATCGATACACAGGACCTCTATGAGCAGGCGGCTCGCCAGACCCTCCATTCCCCTCATTTAATGAACGAAAGGAGGTTTCAACCGCCCGCTCTTGCCTTCATTTACTTCAATACTAGGAACAGTATTAAGATCGGGTCCGATGGCGCCTGGAGGTTGTGATGATCCCTTCTTCAACTGAGCTCGGTGCCTCTGGCCTTCTTTATGCAACTCCTTCCTCTCCCCAAGTGACCATGGGCTGTGACCATATGCTTTCGGCGCTCACGAATATGAAAGGGCTAATCTTTGTTGATTGAAATCGCGATAAGCGATATGCCGAGATGGCTTAATCTGGCACCACGCGTCCTTCTAGATCTGACGGTTCTTACTTCTCCCGGCGATGTCATGGGCCCAGGTTCGGGATTCTCCCGGCACCTCGCGCATCAGAAAATAACGGAGCTGCTCTTTGCGTGTTGGAGTTGCGATGGGCGAAGCGCCAAGATGGCTCTACTTGTTGCCAGGTGTCCCTTCTGGATGGACGACTAAAAACACTTCGTGATACCACGGGCCCCACTTTCTATGCTTTCAACACTATCGGGGTTTTCGCTGATCGGTACTTCCAAGTGCAATGAGCTAAGGGCTCCCTGCTCCCCGAAACCCCGATCTGCGATATGCCGACAAGCTGCCACCTTTCCCCTTTAGATCGGATGACCCAGATTCAGCCTTGAAATATAAGGGCTTTATTTGGTGCTACATGTCGGGTAACTTGGTAAACCCGAGATCCCGATTACCGTTGATCTGCTTCGTGGATGGATCTCGGTTGTAGACATCAAAACCTTGCTCGCTCACTTGACTTGTAACCAGAAAGTTGGTCCTTCCGCTGCTGCACTTGGGCATTTCGTGTGCAATCTACAGTTCTAGATGCTTCTACGCCTAATGACAAAAATAATCGCTAACAGCTTCGAAGGCTTTGTTTGCGATGGTGTCCCATACGAACTCAGACCCCTTTCTGAGGAGTCACGTAAATCCAAGAGTTATCTCGGCGTAGTTCGGGATGAAACGACGAAGAAAGTTTGCTTTCCCTTACAAACTTTGTAACTGGCGAAGTGTAGAAGGAGAAGGGAGATTGAGAATCACCTTGACCTTTAAAGGGCCTACCCTGATCCCTTGACGTGAAACGATAAAGCCTAGAAGTCGGCCAGATTCCATGCAGAAAACGCATTCGTGAGGATTCAATCGTATATGGTAAAACTGACAGCAGAGGAAAATGGCTCGGAGGTGGATTGGATGGTCGACTTGGTGCATGGAATGAGCGGGTAAGTCATCAATATATGGGTGCACGATGTGTTTGATATCATGGAAGGCATAAGACATAGCGCGCTGAAAAGTTGCGCCAGCGTTCTTTAGACCGAAAGGAACTTTTTGATAGGCGAAAGTTCCCCAAGGACAAATGAAAGTGGTTTTGTGTTGATCCTCGGGAACAATATTGATTTGATTATATCTGGAGAAACCATCCATCGTCGACAATATTTCGCTTCTGGCACAATCGTCGACAATATGATCGATGAAGGGGGTAGGAAAGTTGTATGTAGGACAAGCTTTGTTAATATCCCTATAATCAATGCAGACGCGTATTGTGCCTTGTTTCTTGTCGATCGGGACAAGATTGGAAACCCAATCAGTGAGGGCCACCAGGTAAATAAATTCGGCTTTGAGAAGTTTCTCGACTTCAAGTTTAATAGCAGTCGCTTTAAGTGGGTGAATTGGATGAAGGCGTTGCCAGACAGGTTTAGTATCGGGGTATGTCTTAATCTCATGTATCACGATGTCGGGGTCGATACCCGACATTTCTTCATAGCTCCAGGCGAAGACGTCACGGAACTCTTTTAAAAGTGACTTGTAGGTGACGATTTCGTCAGGGGACACGAAGCTCCGATATGCACATTTTCGACAATTCCAGGTTTGATGGATATGTCGAGGGGAATAGTGGGCAAGATATTGCTTAAGTTCCCTTCGAAAAACACATCGTGTGTGGACTCGAGAATGGTGGAAATGACAACAACGGTCGACGGGGTCGATATCCGTTGGTAGCTCTCGATGGTGTGTTGTTCCAGGAAGAGGATGGAACGGTGATGGCCATCGTTCCAGGGGGTGTCTTCCATGACAGACATAATCATCTCGTCCATGGGAAAAATGACGCGGAAAGGATCTGGAGATAAATCACCAAGAGAGGGGGTAGA
The DNA here is from genome assembly GCA_009831015.1 of Picea engelmannii. Lineage (NCBI taxonomy): Eukaryota > Viridiplantae > Streptophyta > Pinopsida > Pinales > Pinaceae > Picea > Picea engelmannii. The sequence goes on along the minus strand of ML804199.1, from coordinate 26,305 downwards.
AGGGGTTGCCGATTGAATGGCCTGATAGGCGGATTCGACCGGACTCAAATGCATTTCGTCGCCATAACGAAGATGATCGCCAGGATCGAGTACCATCCATGGGTCGTGAGACGTAGGGGTTCTGTGAATCGAGGTGGAGATCATGTTGATTGAAGCGACAGATGAGTGTGGAACATCGGGTGGTGGAATGGGGAAGGTACCCATTAACAAAGAGTCTTTGAGAAGACCTGCACCGACGCTCTCGTAACCCGGTGGGGTTTTGGCGATGAACGGTATGTTGCCAGTACGTGTATCCGAGTTAAAGAAGGCTAATTGCTCGAAGGTGATGACCTTTCCTTGATGTGGGAAACGTACAACACGAAAAAGAGTCAACACAACTGCGCGCATGGAATCGATCCAGCTACGGCCAAGCAGAAGACTGTAATCAAGAGGAGCGTCAAAGACTTCCACTTCGAATTGGATCGTTTTTCCTTCTAGCGTGATTGGAAACGAAGGAAGGACACCATGGGGCTTAAAAATGGAGCCACTGAAGGCTTTGAGTGTGTTATGGGATTCAGTCAAAGAGGGAGATTCGATGGCTTTCCAGCAGGTAACAGACATGACACACGTCGAGGCACCCTCGTCGATAACGGTTATACAAATGTTTTTGTTGGAGACAATCACTTGGATTTGGAACACGAGTTGAGGGGGTAACCTTGGAATGTGATCTTCCAAGTCAAAAATTATTAAATTCGTGTTCGTCAGGTCAATTCTATCGATATCTTTCAAAAGTTCCTTCCGTTGTGTGGGACAACTTTGAAGGACTTCGAGGGCTGACATCGCAGAAGGTGCTTGGGCCAGATCTTCATCAATGTTGTAGTTCTGGGCAGCACGAGCATGAGGATTGAAAGTCGATTTCCAAATGACACCCTTTGGAGGAGGGCAAAGAACTGTGTCAAGGCTTGGTCGTTCGAGATGAAGAGGATCGTTGGTAAGTGGAGTCGTGGGAGATGGTTGGACCAATGAAGGAGGTATATCATTAACCTTCTCTTTAGAAGGAGAATAATCTTTGGCTCGAGTGGTAAGTGCGATGTCATTCTTCTTTGAATCGCCAATACATATTAATACATAGGATGTAGTGGAAGGGGAAGGTTGGTCATGAATGACCAATTGGGCCTGTTGTTGAGAGGGGAAGGGTTGGGACAAAATGGTCGGAGTGGGTGGTTTCGGGGCCCCTTGAAGGAACTTAGTAACCTCGACGCGTCGTGGGAAATCCTTCATGTAGTGATCATCACCACAGATAAGACAAGGGTAGCGAGGTTTGTGCTTATCCCTATCGACAACAAGTGGGGTTTTGGTTGTCTCTACTTGAGAAGTATTTTTGTCCTCCTTATTATTACCCTTTCCCTTTCTGGATTTGTTTTTACCGGATGGGGTGGATTGAACAGCATTTACCTCAGAAGTCTTGCCGGTGGGAGGGGTAGGAGACGGAGCATTTTGAACATTAGAAGAAGCGGCTTTGGGGTTGTTGCTCGAGGTGGAATGTGGTTGGGCATGGAAAGTGCCAATCACACCGTCGACTGCATGAGAAGCAGCTAGAGTAGTTGAAGTGGCGGAAGTGGAAGGACGAGGTGCATTAGGGAGCAAGTCGTAAAGAGTACCCGTTTGTGAGTAAACGAGGTCAAGGTATTGAGCACGACTTATGGCCTATTCTTCCGTGACAACTCCACCCATGGCAATGTCACGACCGATGTCGTTTACAAATGATTTTGTTAACCACTCTGCCAACAATTGATCAGGAAGTTCGAGTTTGATGAGACGTCGTCTCCATCGCCACTCATGGATGTGATCGGATATATGAGTGGCTTTGTTTTGTTTGAAAGAACTCAAAATCTCGGTCCCCATTTCATAACGGATCGGTAACTGGTATTGGGTGAGGAAATCCATAGCGAGGGTGTTGAAGTCGGCGAAGAAACCTCGTGGTAATTCTATATACCACTTCGTGGGAGAACCTGTGAGAGTTCGTTGAAAAAGGCGTAAACGAATAGAGTCATCCATCAAGGAGTTGGACGAGCACCAGAGGTGAAATGTCATGACGTGATTGTTGGGGTCCTCTCCCGCTTTGCCATCGAATTTAGGGATGTCAGACGGTAGCTTGGCTGGTATAGCGGGCCATTGGGGAGAGTGACAGATCGGATCGTTTAAAATCCTCGACAGGTCCGAAAGGTCCAAAGTGGCTAAGAAGGGTAATTGTCTGTTCACATGTGGGTACTAGTGGCTTTGGGGAGGGAGTCCTGTTGGCAAACCAGTGGGACCATATGCAGTCTGCATATAATGCAAAGACCCAGGTAGATTCGGGGGTTGTTGTAGAGGGAAGTAGCTCATAGGATTGTACCCTTGAATGGGGGCATTGGGTTGAGCATTCGAACCCCAAATGGGATTGGATGTACCTAGATATGGTTTGCCTATACTAGGGGGTATAATAGAGGGAACTTGAGGCTGTTTCCCCCTAGTCGATTGAGGATTATGTTGTATTATATTATTCCAATACTGGGCCAAGGATGGAGGTATGTTTTGTCCATAGAAGGGGTTGGTGGGGGTTGTGCTCCCATCAAAGGTTGTGTTTCTATTGGGATTTGTGTTCCAATAGGAATTTTCCCTACAAGGGGGGGTTGAGTCACACCTCCCTCGTGAAATTGTCCACCAACAGGAATCTGGTAATTTGATGTGATCGACGGAATGGTGCCACTAGGATTAGTGTCGTTGATAGAGGATGGATGAGGTCCTCTGAAAGGGGGTTGAGGAAGTGTCAGAATGAAGCCGAGAGGAGAGTGCCCAGAAGAAGAGGGACCGCCAGGAGTTCCGGATGGGGTTTGCGTAGGAGTGGGAATAGAAGCATTAAACACACGGTATCCGGGTGGAAGCATCGAGGTGACACTGGGCGAGAGCGGTGTGCCAATGGGGGCTTGACTAGCCGCTGTAATCCTTGTGTGAATACTCGTAGTATCTGTGTAATGGACCATCTCTAAAGGGAGGGTCAAGATGTGCTCAGCTCATGGAGCTTATGTACCAGGAAAATAATAAGCAGTAGTAAAAGGTACTACGTCTGGGTCAGAGGTTTCGAGGAACGCAGGTGAGATGGTGATTTCAACGCCTACTCCTGAACCAAAGAGATCCCGTCTAAAAACGACAGCATACCAAAAAGGATCTTGGCCCTCAGGTCCTGGAAAAGGTCCAGTCAGTGATCCAGAAGACAAAACAACTAAGTCTCCAGAAGAATTCACTCGAATAATACGTCTTTCAGAATCGGGGTGAAGTCGAAAGTCCTCTCGAGAATTGGTGATTCGGAACCGTTCTAGAGAGTCAGTTCTTTCCACTTGTGGAGTGGTGACATCTTGACCTTCACTCTATTGAGGAGAGCCCTCTGGTGAGCTTGTAGGCAGGGGTTGAGAACCTTCCAAATTTTCTTGGGGTAAGCCCTGCATTCTACGTGAACGACGTGGAGGCTCTATTGTGAATGAGTTCCAAACTTACGAAGAAAATCTTGTGGTCAACTTGGGTAAGAAAACAGCACGCGCTAGTAAAAATTCTAGGAAACAACACCAAGCAAACAAAACCTTCTAATTCTGAAGTTACTAGTTGGTGATGAAATCCAACGTCGCAACAACGAGACGAGAAGGGGCTAGGCTAGGGTGGATAAGTTACGTTGACGACCTGCTTAACGGACTTACGCCCTAGTGCAAGCTCCAACACATAATCGTGGCTATACCCTCCAAGGAGCCCGAGTGAGTTTGGCCAACGTTGATTCTAGGTACCGTGAAGACTTGCCCCTTCACAGTCACCTTGTGTAAGATCCTAAGAAGATAGGCCACTAAGGTTACCACCAACAACAATAAATCCTGGGGGGACAGTCGACAGTCTGATCCACACGCAAGGGCAGGGTATCTAGCCCGAAATCAACTTGAGAGGATTCTACTCATCATTATGGGTATACCTTCAAGTGACCCCCATAATACGTGCAATCTCTACACCGATATCAACAAAGCAGGGTGAGTAACTCTGTCAAATATCAATGCGACCTCGGGTTTGACCCTTGTGTGAGAAGGGATTCCCAAGAAAAAATGTTGTAAATGGAATTTGACACTCCTTAACACAAGATGCTATTGTGTGTTTTTTGCTTTGGAGAGTGTATCTCTCTGCCTATTCCAAAGCTCTAGCCTAGCTAATTGTTGGTGTAATAGAGTCCTAGAAAAGAGTTACTAGTTAAATTTTACAATTGCGCAATATTATTAAGGGTTGTTGTTACTCAAAGGAAACGGAGATGAAACCAATGTTGTGTGAGACTCTGACCCAACAATGCATAGATATGAATGAAAAGGTATTAATTCTTGTTCAATGAATCCTATTTACAGGAGGGCAAGAGAAGTTTTTTGGAACAATCTCGAACTACAAATATGCAATCTTCTTTAAAATGCAATATCAACGAATCACGTAACAATGGAAATTCTCTATCTATTTCAACAATTGATTTCCAATATTTTCAAAATGAAAATGCTTTTAAAAAGAAAAAAAAAATTACTTTTCAAAAAGGGCCACCATGGTGGTGAAACTAAAGAAAATCAATAACTAGTGAAAAGCCACAAACAAAAACCAATCTTTCAATGAAGACAAAAATGACAAGAAGACAAGACTAGTCTTTTCAATTGCATGAGAACAATGATTTTCCAAGTAATGGGCAAATGAGAAAGACAAACAATCCCAACTTTCAAACCGATCACCGGCTCTTAACCAAACTCGCACTCATATTCCAGGATCAGGGATTGTATCCTTGCTAAGAAAAGTCAAGAGATGAGAGTTGAGAAAAAGTTGGACAAGAAGAGCCTTTGATTTCGAAGACTGATCGTGCACAAAATCCGAAGTCAAGAAACAATCAACCAATGGCCCAAGAAGTTCTTTTCAGACACACATAGAGATTTGGGCATCTGAGCATACAAAAACCCTAATTCCAAAAATTTTTAAAAATGGGTTCGCAGGCTATCAATGATGTACAGCGTGAGAATGGATCATTCTCGCAGGCTGGCTTCAAGCAGAGTGTGAGAACCTCGCACTGAACTAAAAGGCAGAGAGTGAACTCAAGGGGTTCTCGTAGGTCGCTAAGGGGTACAGTGCGAGAAGGCCTGAAACTAGGCTAGATTTTGGAAAAAGACAAAAAACTTGAAGGGACTTCTAGACCTAGAGAGTCTGTCAAGATGTCCTAAAGACTCAGAGATTGATAGAAATGAAGAAAGGTAAGGCAAGAGAAAATGGCCAAGGAAAAACACCAAAAACCACTAAAAAATGGGTTGCATCCCCAATGGAGTCGCCAATTTTGTTATCGGACTAATTGATAGGTGCAGACACTAACAGATCTCCCTAGATCCACCTGGATCTAGAACAAAATAGGATAGGACATGACTCTTTCCCTAAGTTATGACCATTGAATTAGCTAGTAAGGAGGAACAAGTGACATACCTTTGTATCACTTCCTCAAGTCTATGTTGCTCCTGCTTCACTCTGGTGCTCTCGTGAGGTCAAGACCAAGACGACACAAACCAACCAAAGTGAAGATAACAAAATGTATTCAATCGTCAACTTATGCATATGATCAAGGAATTACACAATAAAGTAAGAATGACTTTATGGGAAAAGGACATGTCACTGTATCATATTAATCGAAAGTATAAGATACAACCTGATTGCCTTGATGTCGCAAGATTCCTTTCGGTGACTCTTGGTTCCAACACACACACTCTCTCTGTACTTGCATGAAGAAGATCCAATTCCTCTTGATAGACCTACTAGAGTCTCCAAGCTTCTGTTCAAGCAGGGTTCTTCACACAATTCCTTCACCAATTCTTCAATTAATCTTGCTTAACCTTTTCCATGAGAATCCTTTCAATATATAGGAGAGGGTGAGATGGTTACATGGATGAGAATGATCCCATAAAATCATAGAAACCAGTAAAATGACAACCATACAAATGCCAACTCATTCTCTAGAAGATTCCCTTCTAGAACTCTCGAGACTTCTTCTCTTTTCCAAGCTTGAAAACAAGTTCGCACCCTGTATATAGAGCACAGTGCGAGAAGTTCACACCCTAGATGAAGGTGGCCTGTGAGAATGGGTCATTCTCGCACCCTAGGCTATAAGCAGCCTGTGAACTCACTTTGAAAATATGTTTTCTGGAAGGAGATAAATGCCATTCTTCTCAGGAGAAAGTTCTTGTTGGGAGCCTGAGTACACCATTGTGAATACATCACCAAGATGACCAAAATCATGTGTAATAGTAGCGTGCCTAGGTTTCTTATGGATAGGTACATTACAGAATTGCAGAAGTAGTAGAGTTGCAACAATGTTTAGGCTTGTACCAAGGTGTGGGGTTTCAGGAATACGAGGAATTGCAACAAAGGGTAGAGTTGTTGCAATGTCTCGAGTTGCAGCAACAACATGTGGGTCAGGACTGCGGCTTGACATGGTATCTTGGTAGAAGTCGTCCTTGTCCAAATAAGATGTCAATTTCGTAGTAGTGGAGTTGTGGTAGATATATGCAAAGTTGAGGTGAAAGTGGGAGCAGAAAGAGTTGATATTTGTAGCAACGAGAGTGGGAGCAGAAAGAGTTGTAGCAACAGGAGTTGCAACAAGATGGAGTTGGAGGAAGCCAAAGTTGCAGCAATGGGAGTTGCAGCAACAAGAATTGTAGCAATAGGAGTTGCAACAACGTTCTTCTCCCCTCCATATCTTGAAAAAAACTTTATTAGAGAATTTTTTTTAAAAAAACTTTATCAAAAGGATCCTGACATAACCATCACAAAACTATGAAGTTCCCTTCTTTTTTTCTCTCGAAATTTTTCTTTTTAGCATGCCATGCGCCATCATAAGATGATTTTCAAAAAACATGCCCCACGCATGCCCCCAAGGGTTTTCATACATGGTTTTTATTTTTTTAAACAACAATGAATCATTCAACGGGTTCCCCCCTTGTTTACAATCTCCAAATCATTGTCGGACCATCCACTAGTGATCCTATTCTGGAAGGCTTCCTTGGATATGGGTTTATGATATAATCAAATCCTATTTCCATTTTCCATCAGAGGAGTTTTCTCATTGTCAATTGTGAGAAGTTTGATGGCTCCAATGTTATATACAGTATCAATCTTGTAAGGTACGATCCATTGAGTGCATAACTTCCCTTTGAAATCCTTGAACCCAGAGTCAAGTAACAAGGTCCAGTCTCCAACTTTGAATTTCTTCTTTTTAATGAACGTGTCATTCCATCGAGCTCTTTGATGCTATATTACTTTTGTATGGTGTAGGGTAGCTTGGTGGAGTTCATATAGTTCGTTGATCTGGAGGAGTCTATGTTTATGAGCTTCAATTAAGTCCATTCCAAGTTGTACAATTGTTTTAAGTGTTTTAATATCTATTTCAATTGGTAATAATACTCTCTTTCCATACACGGTTTCATATGGATTACAGCCAGTAGTAATTCTCCATGTTGTTCGGTAGGCCCATAGAGCTTCGCATAGTCTATTAGCCCATTCCTTGAGGTGTAGTCTGACAATATTGGTGATGATGGCCTCAAGGATTCTATTTGTCTCTTCTACTTATCCGTTGGCCTATGGGTGATATGGTGTAGTAAGCCTATGTTTGATATTGTATTTATCCATCAAGTCTCTAATGATTCTTGAAGTGAATTGAGTTCCTCCATCAGTAATTATTTCTCGAGGTATCCCAAATTTGGTGAAGATTTCTTCATGAAGAAATCCTACTATTGTTTGTTCTGTTGTAGCCAGGAATTCCTTGGATTCCATCCATTCTGTGACATAATCTATACATACTAGGATGTAGGAGTTACGGTGGGAAGAAGGATTGATCGGCCCTACAAAGTCCGGGGCCCATCGAAGGGTTCTAATACCAACTATGGTTGTAATGGCATCTTGTATGATTGCACCGGTCTTCCCATGCATTGGAAACTATCGTACCTTTTCACATTTCCTTGGCATATTTGAATATGGTGGACCAATAGTACCCTTGGTGAAGTAATTTGTACCCAATCCTCGTGTCTGCAAAGTGGCCTCCACATGGACTATCATGAAAGGCTTTCAAGATCTCATGGATCTCTTCTTCTCGCATGCATCTTCTAATAATGAGATCCAATCCTATGTGGAAGAGGCAGCCATCGATCCATTAGAATATCTAACTTTGTTTGATGATATTTTGTCGCTCTTTTGGAGATAAATGATGTGGTAGTCTACCTACAGCCAAGTATATAGTGATATCTACAAACCAAGGAGAGTTAGTAGAAACTGCAAATAGGTGCTCATCAAGAAAATAATCTTCTACGGGTGGCTCATTCTCGTTAGATGTAATTCTTGAAATAAAGTCAACTACTACATTATCTTTCCCTGGTTTATTCAATATGGTTATATCATATTCCTATAGTAATAATAACCACCTCGTTACCCTGCCATTAGTGATAGGTTTGTTCATTAAGTATTTTACGGCAGCACGGTTAGTGTGCAATATTATTGGATATCATGTGATGTAATGCCAAAATTTATTAATTGCATGTATTACCGCAAGAAACGTGTTTTCTGTTACCGTATAATTCAGTTCTACGGGCGACATATTTTTGTTGACGTAATAGATTGAGTATGGATCCTTTCCTTCCAGTTGTCCTAGAACAACTCTAATGGTGGTGTTTGATGCGTCTGTGGAGATATGAAACGTAAGGGACCAATCAGGTCCTCTTATAATAGGAACTTCATGCACTTTAGTATTTAGTTTGTCAATTTTATGTGGGCATGTTTTTGTCCATAAAACTCAGAATCTTTGTTAATCAAAGCAAATAATGGATGAGCAATTCATGAGAAATTTTTCAATAAAGTAACGGTAATAACCAACATATACTAGGAAACTTTGTACCTATTTTTGTGAACATGGAGTTGGGAAGTTTAATATTACCATGATTTTCATCGGGTCCACATGGATGCCTTTAGCTGAGATGTGGTGTCCTAATACGATGCCATCAATTAAAATCATTGAAAAATTATCATTACCAAGGGAAACATTTGGTTCCTTACACCTTATCAATGTTTTCTCTAGATTTGCCAATGCCTCATCAAACTCGTTTCCATATGTCATGAAATCATCCATATATATTTCCGCACAATCATGAATTAAATAAGAGAATATACCAATTACATCTCTTTGAAAGGTGGTGGGGGCGTTACATAACCCAAATGGTAGAACACGATAGACAAATGTCCCCCATGGATAGGTGAATAGTGTTTTTTCTTGATCCTCGGGTGTGATCTAGATCTGGTTATACCGGTTGAATCCATCAAGGAAAGAAAAGTATTTCTTCCCTACTAACATATCTAGGACCTATTCAATGAATGGAAGTGGGAAATGGTCCTTGTGTATTGCCTTGTTGATTTCTTTATAAGCCACACAAATCCTCCATTTACCATTTTTCTTTGGTACCATGACTAGAGGGGAGACCCATTGGTTGTCAAAAATTGGATAGATAAAGTTGGTCGTGAACAATTTATGTAGCTCTTCCTTTAGTATATCCTTCAGTGTGACATTCATCTAGCGTTGAGGTTGGCGAATGGGTCTAGATCCTTCTTTGATATATATATAATTAAGCGAATGAATAATTATGGGTCTCAAGCGAATGAATAATTATGCTTTTGTAGCATCTTAACCAATTGTTTTTTTTGTTGTTCAGTGAATCCTTAGTTGATTTTCAAGGTTTTCCTTGGGCTGATTCCTGTGGATTATGTGGTGGACCCTTGATCTTTTGTAGGTGGGGACTCATAATTTACAAGTGAGATGCTTGTTGAGGCTAACAAAGCCTCTATTTCTAGTTGCATAACATTCTAAAGAACATGTGAGTTGGCTGAGGAAGAGGAAAAAGATATGAAATTATTGATTTCATCGTCCTATGTTTTATCTCTGGTGGCTAAGAACTGATCTATAGATAGGATTTGATTAGCTTCTCCTTCTTCATCACTATCTTCCCCATCAGTCTAGAGTGATGAAAATAGTGTGTTTAAAAGTGTTCTGAGGGAGAAGGAGTCAAGACTTGGTGTACATCAAGTCAGGAGTCAGGAGTCCCTTCAAGTCTTGGGGGGGGCATCAAGTCAGGTGTGCCAAGAGTCATAAGGTGTGCCAAGGTAGGCACCACCATATATGTTATATGTTATATATAACATATATGTTATATATAACATATATGTTATATGTTATATATAACATATATGTTATATGTTATTATATATAACATACATGTTATATGTTATTATATATAACATATATGTTATATGTATGTTTGGTTTGGCATGAAGATAGAGGGATAATAGTTTTGTAGAGGTCTTGTGGGAGATGATCATGTTACCTAACCTACCACTGATGTAAGCATCAGTGGTTCCTAGCCAAGGCTTTCCCAGGATTAAAGGACACCCTCCCATAGAGGTTTTTGGTTGTAGGATCAAAAAGTTGGTGGGATATTCCCATGAATCTACTGATATCACTACGTTTTCTAAAATTCCCTCTGGTTTGATAGTTGATCTATCATCGATTTGGAGTACGATTGGGGTTTCCCTAAGGCTTGTGAGTCATAACGCTTACATGGTCTCATGCATATTAACATTAATGGCAACACTGAGGTCAATTAATGTGTTGCTAATAAGTGTATTTTTAATATACACATTAACTAACGAACTGAAAGGGTCAGAGTATTTGGCTGCGACAAATCTCCCCATCATTAAATCTGACAGTTTACCCATAACATGGATAATTTGGGGATCCTTTCATTTTCTACTGGGTTTCTTCAAATAAATTTCTCATACCTCTTTCAAATAGATAGGCACATCCTTAATGGCTTTGAACAACTGTATTTTGACACACACATTCTTGAGTTCCCCCAAGAAGTCAAACTCGGGCCAAGTAAGAGGTTACTCTAGGTTTAATCTTTTTGGATAGGGTGGGATTTGAAGTTCAGGGTGGGCATGATATGCTTTCAAATGTTCATGAGATTTTTTATGTTTTGGTTCTTCATTTCAGACGTCCTCATTCAAATATTCAATGTGAATAGGATGTTGGTCCTTAGTTAGTGTCTTCCAAGATCAAAGGTGGATATCATTGCAGTCTAGGGAAGAGATGAAGTAGGTGGGATAGACATCAAGTCCTGCAGCTTGCATTGGTTTTTTTGGCCTTCCTTTATTAGGGTTAGGGATGGGTTGTGCAGGTAATTGTGGTCGAGGAGGTGTTGAAGTGGATTCCTACATCTGGGGAGGGGGAATAAGTTACATGGGTGGATAAATTATGGCCTTTTGAGGGCCTCCTAAAGTGGGATTTCTCCACCCCTATTTCCATAATTGGTTTGGAGGAGGAGGAGCCATCCATTTTTGTGTTGGAAGACTCCATGGTTGAGAAGTATATTGCATGGAATGATTAGTACAATATGAATTTAAATAATAAGAATGGTCTTGAATCATACCTTGAGGTTCAGGTTGCCCTAGTCACTTCTGAAAGACAAAGCATAATTGCTCTAGTTCCTCAGCTTTCTAATAGATAGCTTTTAGTCCTGGTAAGGATGGATAGTTGCAAGTAGCATGGTCCTCACTACATATTGCAAAGACCTCAATTTGATCCAATGGAAATTCTTTCCATGGGTGCTTCATTCTACACTTTGGGAAAAAGATGGCTAAATATCATTTTGTATCTTCCTTCTTCATCTTCATTTGTAGTGTATCCATCTCGGAGCTCAAGGAACTAAGTATATCAGTCTTGAAGTCTTCTAACATGTTCCCGATCTCTACTCTTGTGAATCCACCTCCAACAGTCTTTCCATATCTCGTTAGTATATCTCTTGGTCCTTTGCCTGTTTTTGAAGTGCCCCTGGAGTATTTGCGACAAAGTTCTAAGATAACATCATATTATAACTGAGAGACATCTCCTCCACCCATTAAGTTGAGAAGTTCAATGCAATCATCTTGGATTCCTCTCAATAATAATGCACGTTGTGTATCAGGAGAAAAATATCCTTTCATCTCCCTCTGCAAATTATAGTTGAACCTTTCAATGTAATCCTCAAGGATCTCATCTTCTTGTTGTGTAATCTAGAAGACTTCCTCCATATTTTTTTTATCCTTACAGTAATCTTGGTACTTTTCCATAAATTTCTTTGTAATCTGGTCCCATGTGCAGATGTTGTGAGGGAAAAGCTTCCCATCTGGTCCCATCTGGTCCCATCTGTGGATGTTGTGAGGGCGCAACATTCTTTAGCATGGCAAGGAAAAGATTCAATTTATGTGCATCTAACACATAATCATAACTTATTTAAAGTACGTCGAACTCGAAGAGGAAGGTGTCATGATCTTCTTTAGACAAACCATGAAAATTTGGTTAAGCAAAATGAGGGATATTATTCATTTTGGTCTCTTCATTTGATCCTCTAATTGGAAATCTGAAGGCATAGGTTTATTCCTTGATAGTTTCATGTGCCATTTCCTTTTGAGGGTTGTCCTTTGTTTTGGAAGGTGCTTTAGGAAAGATGAACTCCCCGGAGTCGTATTGTCCACTGATCGACTCCTTTGAAAGGGCAACCTCTGTGTGCATAGAACCTTATATGGTCTCTTATTTTTGAGTGGAGGTTTTATGTCTCCTTTTGGCAATAGAACTTGTTGTAGGTGACAAATAGTTTGATTGATTGTGCTCCTTTCCCTCTTTAGAGTGACCTACACTATTATCTTTACAAGGATTTTAGGATGAACTAATAATTCTACCTTCATGATCTCTAACTCTGTGCATAGAAAAGATTAGAAAAACATCCTACAATTTACTGAAAAGAAATCATATCATTCAACCTATGGAAATGGAAATTGAAACAATAGAAAAACAACAACTTTACTTTTGACAGTTCTGCGGCAATGACGCCAAAAATGACGAAATTTTCAATCACTTATTAATTAATTTACTAAACAACTGAAGAGTTGTGCATTTAATTATCAATCTAAGGTCGTAATTGAACTTATGAACTGTCATGCATCGTATATGCAAGTATAGTGTTGTGATTTCCAATGAGTTTTAATACTTTCAAATGATTGTCACAAGGAAATATTTTAGGATGCTTTAGCAAGTCACCAAATTACGCTATATCAAATCCACACAGTTGCAAGGAAGCAAATCACACTTGTGGGAAAGTAAATCACACTTGCATGAAATTAAATCACACTTGCAAGAAAGTAAATCACTCTCGCGGAAAAGTAAATCACATTTGCAAGAAAGTAAATTACTCTCGTGGAAAAGTAAATCACACTTGCAGGAAAGTAAATCACTCTTGCAGAAAAGTAAATCACACTTGTAGGAAAGTAAAGGTGACTTGTTCAAGTATTAATATGACCTTGATTAATGTGATAGATTTATTATAATTTATGCACGGAGATACAACAAACCCTAAGTTACAAGGATCAAACTACATTGTGCTTATAAACAAATGGGAGAGATTTTGTTAATTTGCAAACCACAAGATTGCCAAGTAGAAATCTAGATGCATAATTGCAGCAACCAGAGTTGCAGTAATGAGAGTTGTAGAAATGACTAGAGTTGTAGCACCGGTAGTTGCAACAATGACTAGAGTTGCAGCAGTTGCACTTGAGCAGCGACTGAAACTCTCATGTTGGGAAGGTGTCTGCGCAACTTGTTCCTCTAAAACATTATAGCACGAAAAGTAATAATCTTCTGAAGAATGCATACAAATAAGTACTGAAAATGGAATATTGGTTGAGTGATTGTACCTTAACCAAAAATATGTTGTCATGGATGGAAATTGTTATGAATATGGAAGTGGGAATGGGAAAAAGGTGAGCAAAAAGTATTGGACAAGTTGTAAAAATATGTCTATTTGAGCACCTGTAACCAACATATGATTATATGATATCATGCATATGTGTGCATTTATGGCATGTTACCTCCTCCTCTTATCTTCTTGTTTACATATACATTTTTGACATAAACATTAAAATTATCACAGAATAGTGAATGAAGCTAAAACTCTTCGATTCCAAACATGGTTTCCAATTGTTCAAGTTTGTGTCTACCACCTGGACCCTTTCAAATTCTAAAAGGTGTAGCATCACTCTCCACGTTGTTTTTATTTAAGTCCCC
>ML804198.1:69166-111284 GCA_009831015.1 Picea engelmannii | reverse complement strand
TGCAATTAAGAACCTTCTAAAATGAACTAAAATTAGCAACTTCATTTTAGGGAAAGTAATTAAACCTGTAAGGGAATCTAGGAACACCTAGGAGTGAATTTAGGGGCAACTCTAGGTGGGTGAGGGAAATGAGTAAATTAATAATTTAAAGAAATTAATTACCTAAAGAAAGAGGGGGATGGACGAAACTTGTGCGAAGGAGATCATTTAGTATTTTTTTTATTAAAACTTAATTAAAATGTGATTTAGGGAAAGTTAGAGGTGGGAAAAACTATATAAAAGAAAGGGAAGATGAGGAAGAAAGGGATGGGCTGTTAGCGTAACGTTACGCTGCCATAATTGTGACTTGACTGATTACTTGTGGAGAGTTGGGATTTTCTAGCTTGGATAGGAGTGGTAGCTCGACCTTGCAAGGCAAGTTGGGAAGCTAGACGGACCATCTGGATTGTGTGTGGCCCCTTTGCGGCTCGGGGGGCTAAGGGGGAAGCAGAGTACCCCTAGCATTGGCTGGGAGGTACTGGTGAGGTCTTGATGGTTGGCGAGCGGGATTAGCATGGAGCACGCAGACGACACTTGGAGCAGGGAAACAGGCAAAGGTACGTCCTTCGGCTGATTGGTAGACTGTGTAGGAAGTATGATTACATATGTAGGTGTTTTACTTGTGGAATGTATTTAGTTTCTTGCACCAGAGATCCGATCCTCTACCCTGCTCGATTTGTGACGGACCTTAATACTCGTTCAATTCTGGCTGATTATGTTGAATTTGAGTGGAGAAGCACGTCTAAAATGCATTTTGCTTAAAATGCGTGTACAGTAAATGGTTGTAATGAATCCTTAAGTTAGGATTTAGGTAACATAGTTTATGCATGGTAACCTTGCCTAATTCTCACTGTAACGCGTTTTCTATGTAAATTTTACATGCTTGAATTTGATCGAATTTACCCGCTGGACTGCATTTACGTTAGACTTAGGTGGAAGAATTGCAACTGTCATAAAAATTATCCAATTCGCACCTGCCAGCAGTGCTCGAACCGTAACTTCGCCTTGCATCTTTGAATTTAAAACTCGTTTCCTTCACCTCTGTCAATAATTAGATAAATTGAGAACTGGTAAAGTATTGGCATTTTTAGATAAGGAATTTCGAACTGATATTGTTCTGTCAATAAATAGATAAATTGGGAACTGGTACAGTATTGGCATTTTTAGATAAGGAATTTCGAACTGATATTGTTCTGTCAATAAATAGATAAATTGCGAACTGGTACAGTATTGGCATTTTTAGATAAAGAATTTCAAACAGATATTGTTCTGTCAATGAATAGATAATTTGCGAACTGGTACGGTATTGGATTTTTAGGTAAATAAATGTCAAACTGGTATTGTTCTGTCAGTAAATAGATGAATGTTCGAGCTGGTACTGTATTGCAAAATGATAGATAAAGAAAATTTCCGTGTCTGGTTTTTGCACTGAACTTCTATCCTAGCTGGGCGAGGAAGGAGAAGCTAATGGGCCACGGGCTCATCCCTAACTCTAAACCTTAATCTTCGTGTCTGTATTATTACCTTAGCGTGCAATCCGCCCATCCATCAAGCGATTCCTCAACAATTCAAATGTATCTCTACATTTTTATCTTCACCATTACCTCAGCGTGCAATCCGCCCAGCCATCAAGCGATGCCTCAACAATTTGAATATATCTCTGTGTTTTTTTTTTTTTTTACCATCACCTCAACACGCAATCCGCCCAACGACTTGGATTCTCTTACCAACAATCTAACTATTTTATTTACTCAATGAATGGCACCTCTTATTTTCTGTGTTTTGGCATTCGTTTCCCCAAATTTCTCTGTGTTTTTGGAAAATCGTTCCCTCAGATTCTCTGTGTTTCTGGCAAATCGTTTCCCTAGATTTCTCTTTGTTTTTGTCAAATCATTTCCCCAGATTTCTCTGCATTTTTGGTAATTCGTATCCCCATAATTATTTGTGTTTGGAAATCTGTCTCCTCAGATTTCCCTGGGTTTTTACCTCCTCTCAGACATTTAGTTTATTCCCATCATTCGATTCCATCGCCTTCGGTGCTCATCTATCTGCGAGGAGATAGCTATTAAACCAACGTGGGTTTCTTCCACTCAGGGTATGCTGCCAAGGTTTCAGGTGTAATTAAAATTTGCCACATTTGAAATGATTCTGTCAGTTTTAAATGTAATCCTGTCAGTGTAGATTATTTCCGTCAGTTTAACTTAGCATTGTTAATCTAGGCGTTGTCTAATATGTTATTCAACTCTACATGCAAACTTTAATTTCAGAAATGATAATTATGTGTAGACTGTGTATTCAATATAGCATTGTTAAATTAGTTTAAATTAGCATGGTTAATGTAGTGTTTATTAATTTGGGGAATCAACTCTACGTGCAATTTTAAATTCTAGAATATTAAGATTACTTATACAATCCACAAAATTCTATATTTTTAAATTTGTTTACGTATGAAGGATTTTAATCATTTGAGAGAGGATGGTTTGGATAAATGGGATGAGGTAGGAATTCCAAAGGTTATTATTTTTAATAATTTTGAAAATAAAATAGTTGATGATTTATTATGGTTGAAGGAACTTTTAAAGAATTTATCAATTATGTTTCTAATAATTTGGAAAGGGAATAATTGATGAGGTATTTATGTTGGAAGGAATTATTGTTTAATTGAGAATAGGAGGATGATTGAAAATGAGACATGATAATGGGCTAAGGATTTAAAAGTAATTATTTATGTTTGGAAAGATGTCTTAATAATTTGAGAATGGGAGAATGATCAGTGGATAGTATGTAGTGAATGATTTACATAGATTTAATTTTTACGCGTTGAGGATTTATGTAGTAGATGGTGGATCTAGATATTTAGTTTTTATATAGTTATTTCTAATGATGGATTAAACTTATTTATTCTCGCGCCCATGATTATTTAAGAATTGAATGACATGTTGCCTGATGAATGAGACTTGCGCGCAATGGAAGAATTATGTAATGTAATGCTTCATGTTAAATGCTTAGGGTAAGGTTAATGTTAGTGTATTCGTTTTAAGGTATCGATAGTATAATGAAATGTTTAATGTTGGTGCTAATGGTTATGGAACTGTTAAGGTGATGTTGGTTATATGTTTTATGGAAATGTGGAAATAATGTTGTAGATAACTTGTAAGTTGCAAGGTGGTCGTCATTTTATTTAGTTATGATCAATGTAATGTTGATTTAGTTTATGGTAAAGTTATTGTAACTTCATTTCATTGGTAGCATACAAGGAGTATTGTGGTTGGTGATTGATGTTTAGTTGCAAGATTATTATAACATAAGATGTGAGGGTGTTAAGAAAACGTTATTGTAATTTTATGGTATATGTAACATATAGGATGTATTGAGATTGTTAATTAATTTCAGGGTTAGTACTATAATTGGAATTGTCCAAACTCACAATTGTAGGATATCAGACTCTTCGATCTGATAAAGCTATTCGCTCCGTATATAAGTCTGTGTGTGTGATTATTTCCTGTGTAAATAATCCAGTGCCGTATCAAGAGTCTCGGGCCCTTTAAAGGCAGGGCTTCCACTCTTGCGACACACTTGACAGAGATTACTAGTTTCTGCCTGAGCATTCGGTCAGGAGCCTATCTGACATTCTCTCTCTCCGGAGCAGAGAACGAAGATTAAACGCCCTTCTTTCCTGTGCAGAAATAGTAAAATCTACTACTATGGATTCTTCCTTCTGTGTTCGTATTGTACATAACCCAGTATGTCGTTTAATGCTTGCAGTACTTGTTGTGCACCTTATGTTTAGGGTCGTTTAATGCTTGTAGTTACTTGTGGTGCACCTTATGTCTTCTTGTTGTGATCATCGTGGTTGCGTCTTGTTAGTCGTTGGGTGGTGACGCAGAGTCAAGTGTGTATGTTTCCTTTTTACACGCGCGCACACACCTTAAACAAAAAAAAATAAAAAATTGCACCTGTATCAGAGTTGTTGTCGTAACGAGGAGGTCTGTTACATTCAAATTGAGCAATTATAACAAGAATGAATGTTTTTCAGAATTATGTGCATCCATTGTTGATGACATTGAGAAAGGCAATGTAAGTTTTTTATTTCTATTTTTGTGTCATTTATTATTTTTAGTATCATGGTAATGTTTTAGTTTTATTTAACATGAAAATGGGTGTCATCAACGCTTTTCATATTGAAAAGACACAAGAAGGAAGGAAAAAGAAACATAAAGTAATGGAGGTTGAAATTGCAAGAGTAGACAGAGAAGAACATGAAAGAAGAAAGAAAAATCCTCATTCTAGAAATCCTAAAAGGGTTACATTTGAAAATGAGGAAACTCCAAATGAATATTTTGTTGACATTGGTCCCGATGAGGTTATCACTCATTCTCGCAAAAAGAAAAAACAAGATAAATTCAAAAGAATGACGATTGATGATGAGTCTATTCCTATTGATTATGAAGAAATCATTGGTTTATATGAAACACATTTAAATCATAAGAGGAAGAAAAAAAATGTTGACAATGTTTAAGAAGCCATCATTAGCTCAGAGTATTATAGTGAGAGTTCTAAAGGTAGCAGATAAATAATAACATCATGTGCTGATATAGAGGATAGTATTATGAAAACAACACAAAATTCCATTTGAAATAGAATGAGAACAACAAACTTAATTAATGATGGCCACAATTTCAGTTGAATGTGAAACAACTTTATAAACCCACAAAAGGGCATGAAAAATATCAAATTAGAAGACCACATCACTTGCATATTCACAATTTGAAAGCATTGATTAGATACAATCCATATGTACATGTGGTTGACTACCTAGTTCTTGTTGACCCAATGGAAGTTCCTACGAGGGAAGAATTTGATAGATCGAAATGTTTTGACTACAAATATTATGTGATTGGGGGAAATCATTTTGCAAAGGTTAGAAGAGAATTGATGCAAGAATATCCCAATAATCCTCTTTTTGAGACAGTCAAATGCACAATTTATGCCAGTTTAATAGATTCAGAAGCAAAGTTACCGGCATGGGATCATAACACAGACAATGAGTACATAATGTCTATGACCTTCATTCAAAGGGGGGGATTTATCCATAATGAATTTTCTGAAATATGCCACGGGGAGAGATTAAATGCTGATGTTAAGTTTTAGAAGCAATGTTGTATGGAAATAGGATTCCCACTTGATGATGAAAACCCAAAATAAAAATATCGCAAAGGAAGTGATATATTTAGAGTTGTGGATAACTATTTTCAAATGGGATTTAGAACTGGAAAGGTATGGGATTTTATAGATGAGATATTCACCCTGTGGGAAAATGTTAGTATAAAAAATTAGAGATTTAAGGAGGCTAAACAATTGATATGTGGCACAAGTAAGACAGGTTCTGACATAAGAAATCTTCCTCATGATATGACTAACTTGGAGATCAATACAAGGATTGAAGGATGATAAACTTATCATAACTATATTATCACGTGCTAGGTCGGGAGAATTGTCAATGGAAGAAATGTGTGATGAATTTAAAAAATAATTCTGTTGAGTTATTTTTGTTTATGTTAGGACAAGAAAATTGATTTTTTCAGTTTAACATATCAGTTTAACATTATTTTTGTTTTATTTAGTCACAAGGTGTATATGAAAATACAAGAGGAAATAGTCGAGATTTTTAATGAAGAAAGTTGAGATAATGTTAAACTCAACTATCCAGATTCAATCTCTTCAGCAGTATTGAAACAATTTTTTGTTGCATTCAAAAATGTATGTTGATTTATTACATTCATATTATTCGTTTGTAAGTTAATTTATTTATATTTTAATAGTTATAGATATACAAATATATGTTTGTTTGTTTCATTAAAGATGACAAAGAAGAATGCAGATGGAGTACCTGAAACTTTCAAAAAAATTATTCAAAAAGCCAAGTTTGAAAGAGAAAGAAGGAGACATGTTCAAAATGTTCAACTTGATGACACCCTTGATCACTACATTTGGAATGGGATCGACACTGTTCAATATAAAGTGATATTATGTGATTGTGAAAAAATTGCAAGTATTGTTCCTAAAAATGAATACTCCCTAGTTATTGTGGATATCCCTCATGGTTATAATATCCGAAACATTGAATATGATACTGAGCCTTATACTTACCAAGCTTTCAGTAAAGTGGTTATGGGATTTACAAAAGTTACAACAACACCATTTTGGAGATTTCTAGTATTTCATTCAGACACACAACAAGGATTAGTACAATCAAGATTCAAGGGGAAATAAAAGACAAGGATGTAGTTTATTTGGTAAGATATTGAAAGTGTATGTTTAGCAATTAAGATTATATTTTTTTTTATTAATTCACAAGTTAATTGAATTTTCACTTATTTATGTTACAGGCACAAGCCAAATATTCATAGCTCCAAGAAAGAATCATTTAAACGTGATTTTTAGAGTATACATCTTACAACCTGGACAAAAGATGATTCGTATAATTCTATTATTGCCAATGCAAATGACAGAGAGACTCCTAGTAGTATATTGGTATACAATGTTGTGGTTAGAAAGATAACATATGAGGAAAAAGATTTGAAAGGAGAGATGGTTAACATTTATCAAAAACCACAAGCATTAATTAATTATATTATAGATAAATTTTCAAATGAAGGAGATTGGGTTTTGGATTTGTTCTCGGGTCTAGGTAAAAATTATGATCTAATATTTATGAAATCATAGTTCAATCTTAGATTATTTTTAATTTATGTCTTTTTATAGTGTCTAACTTCATTATTTATTTTGTATTTGGTGATTAGTTACAACATTAGTGTGTTTCCTATAGAAAGGAAGGAATTGCATAGCCATTGAAAGTGACCCAATGCGGTGCAGTTTTTTTCAACAACGAATTAATGTTATTCCAGCTCTTCCAGATGAAATGCAAGAAGTTGGCTTGAGGAAAGGATATTTTAGTGAATAAATGGTGGAAAAATTGTCAAAGGAACCTCAAGTACCATTAGGAGGAATGATTGGAAATGATCACTTTGTAGAACTTGCAGATATCAAAGAACCAATGGAAGAACAAAATGACACAATGGAAGCACAAAATGACCTCGAAGAAGATGATAATATGTCTCTTGAGAATGATGAATTTGGGATATATGATATTTTTGATTAGTTTAAAGATGTCTTTGAAGACCATGCTCAATTTTGAAATTTTTTGATGAGTTATAACTATAATGATTTGACTTTCATATTTGAAAATAAGAATAAATATGTATCTATTTTTGTTTCGTGATGAATCCTTTTATTGTTTCTTTTTTCATTTTATTTGTATGTGAATCACTATACATTGGAAAATTTTATTAAATGTTGTCATTTTTTACTTGAAATGTATAAAAATATGAAAGAAAATGATTTTTTTTTAATAAAATTTAGACTTTTTTTGTTCAATTATGTCCATAAAAATGCTTTATTTGACATGTTATTTTAAGGAATATGTACCAAAATGTATAGGTTTTTTATGATATATGGCTATAAAATGTGTATTTGTTTTATAAATATTCAAAAATAGTGTTATTTAACTACAATTATTTTAAAATTTATTGAAGTAAAGGTAAACAATGTGTTAAAAATGATGTTTTTCACTATATTTAAAAAAGTATGGAACAATAAATTAACTAAGGAGACAAAATTATATGAAAAATCGTAACTTCAAAAAAGTAAATGGTAAAAAACATTTTTAAGATTGAAATAAGCATGAAAAAAAGACTAAAAACATCGTTGAATTATCTCTCTCTCTCTCTCTCTCTCTCTCTCTCTCTCTCTATATATATATATATATATATATATATTGAAAATAGATGAAAAATAAGCATTTAAGAAAATAATGTGTAAACATTATGGATCGAAAATTTTTAAATATTGAAAACCACCTAAAAATGGAGGGGGGGTGTTACCAGTAGCACCATTTTTAAAAATGGGGTAAAAAATTGAACCCCCCCCCAAAAAAAAAAAATGAGAACTCTGTAGACCATATGGTATGCAATCCACTAAGTTGGTAACTATGTTCCACCCCGTGTATGACCATATGGTATGCAATCTCCTAAAGCACTAGCTTGTCCAGGATGAATTTTGGAAGAAAATGTGGAGCTTTGGTAGCTCCATACATCCTGATGTAGGTGCCATATTCCAGGAGATACCAATACCCTATACTTTTAACTATGGCATGTGCCTTATTTTCCATGCAAGGTGTTGGCAAGCCAAATATAAGATGACACAGTGGGATTAGGAAGTTGTCACATATCTTCTAGTAATCAAAATGATATTTATGCTCTCATAATATTTTGTAGTAGATATGGATCGGAGGCTAACTAGGTTTCCAATCCCATCCCATATGAGGATAATCATGGCATACACACATCACATCGAGGAGGTAATATGACATACATAAGCTCAAAAACTCCCCTAGAGCGATGTGCTTCGCTACTATGAGTGCGTCCTCCAAGTCCGAGGATAATATGTATGCCAAATTAAATGTCAAACCAATGTTCATGACATAGTACAAGAGGGGTACCCATTTTATTTTGAATTTTTGGGTATTGGGTTCCCCGTAGAGCCTACATAGCATTTCCATTACATATTGAAATGGAAATCTGAGCATATTTGTGGGATATTCATTAAACGAAATAGTTTTGAAAACCTTTTCGAGCTTGTACTAACTATTTAGGAGCTCTCTTGGAATTTGTGGGAAATTCTTCACCAACCTCTTGTCCAATGCCTTTTCTCCTTCCTCTAGATGATAAAAATAGAAAATTACTAAAGCATGGAAGGATTTGATTGGGTGGCCTTGAGCATTCATTATGTACCTAGTATCTAGACTGACATGCTTCATGATACATGAAATGGCCTTCACGTGGAGAAACAATGTTGCATGCATTATGAATTTACATAATTTAGACCTCCTGATTTTCTTGTATGTGTTGAGGTCAAGGTCATCTTCATATAGATGAGGGAATGTTTGATTGTTGAAAATATGATAGACTTTTCCCCATTTGAGTGAGGTCTCCTCATCAATGAAACCTTTAGTATCATCATAAAATGGTCCTAAGGTGTCGATGCCTTCTTCTTTTATAATCCTGATTGTGGAGGCCTCTTCCACAAGAGCCTTGTATGCACTTTGTGATCTTTTTTGAGGAAGAATCATGAATAAATTTGCATAAATAAATAATTACAATATCCCAAAATAAAAAAAATTACCATTAGTATTGAAAAAATAATGTCAAAAAATATATTTATTGTTTGTTGACTCTACATGAGAAATAACTTGAGAAATGTGAAGCCCTGCATGAAATATGGGCACTTATTTGTGAATTTTAAGGATATCGATGAGGATGAAGTTTTTTTTCCAATATAATGTTGTATCAACATGAACCTTATCTTCTTTCCTATATGGGGGTGCATCAGTGAGAAAATTCCCTTCTTTACCGAAGAAACACTTGATGACAACATAAAGTTCAAGTCATTCTTTCATTTTTTTATTCATTCCAAAACAAAGACTAATCCAAAACATTTATTACTCAGGGTGGACTCAAGGCCTTGAACGAGATTAGGGAGTCAAAGGTCAAACTTCGGGTTCTCACATTACAAGGGGGAGAGGGAAACATTGAGTTGGATTTTTACCCCCATAAATCTATTTAAAATGGTCAAATAACCTCCGGGGGAATGTTAGTTAAGGTAGGGCCTAGGGAAAGAGGAAGCTAGCATGAGGCATCTTGGTAGTGCCAAAGGTAGGGGAAAACCCATCGTGGGAAAGGAAAGAAAAATAGGGGCTACTTAAGACAACAAACCCTATCTTTTTTAGTGTGTAAGTTTCGAGGAGCTTTGGATAGGGTGGAAAAAAAGAGGACATGGGCACAAGAATGATAATCAAGGATGATAGGATTAGGTTGAACCCTTTATATATATGTATATATAAACAAAAATTAAACCCTAAGGAAACAAAAGGGGAAGCACGCGAAAGAGGAGGGATTAGGTAAAATTATTGGCAATGGAGTGTTGACATGTTGGTTACAAAGGGATGGTGTTCCTGAGGGAAGATCGATGGTCAAGGGTTCTCCTTTTCTTTGTTCTCTTGTGACTTGGCGTGGAAACAATGAAATGAAAAACAAAGAAACAAAGTTCATATATCCCTATTGGGCCCTTTTTAGTGTGAATATCAAGAGAATAGGCATGAAAAGACTCTTTACGTGTTTCAAAAGATAGGTCAAATCATTGTGTTGGAGGTCATAGGAGGATAGGGTGTCGATGTATCAATGTTAAGAGGGATCCAATGACAATGTTGATGGATTACTGAGAGGGGGGGTGAATTAGTAATAGAGAAATTTAATCCTTTTTCACCATAAAATGAAAGTGTTATATCAATGTAGCATTATCATCCAATAGTTACAGAGTAAATAAACAATGAACAAATGAGCAATCACACACATACATAGTACACCAATGCACTAGCAAATTTGGGTCATTTTGCGATGACTATTTCGATGCTCTTGCAACATTGTGTCGTAGATATTGCGACAAATATTGAATCTCTCAAACGTCGTTTCATATGACGTGGAAATTTCGATGAACTTGAATTAACATCGCAAGATCAACGACCGTAGGGAACTTCTCACAATTGTGATAAAAAAAGAAATATCGTCGCCAATACGACTAAGTGAAGAATTCGTCGAAAGAGTGACACAGTGACACAACACGTAAATCGTCGCACACTCGAGAAATAGACTATCAAAATGTTCGTCGATATTGCGACGACAACATGGTATATAACGATGATTTCATTATACAAATTTCGTGGTTTATATAGAAAATTCGTCACAGGATTTCTATTGTGCGTTGAAATTGCGATGGCAACTTCCGTGGTTTATATAGCAATTTTGTCGCATGATTTCTATTGTGCATTGAAATGGCAACGACAACTTTCGTGGTTTATATAGCAATTTTGTCGCATAATTTCTGTTGTGCGTCGACATTGGGACGACAACTTTTCTTGGTTTATATAGAAAATTCGTCGAGGGATTTCTGTTGTGCGTCGAAATTGCGACGACAACTTTTCTTGGTTTATATAGCAAATTCATCGCAAGATTCCTGTTGTGCGTCAAAATTGTGACGAAAATTTTTCTTGGTTTATATAGAAAATTCATCGTAGGATTTATGTTGTGTCGAAATTGCGACGAAAACTATTTATTTAAAAAAAAATTAAAAATTTTTTTTTGGGCAAAATAAATAAAATTTTGGCTATTATCTATATGTCTAATGAGGTCACCCTTTTGCAACCATTCAAAATAATGGGAGGAGAAATTGAAACTTTTGGCTTCAAATATGGAAGGAATCATTTTGTATTTATGAAATCATAGATATCAAATGCTAGCATTCCATAATCCAAGTGCAGTAGGGGTATTCGAGGGTGTTGAATCCATTTTTCTAGTAAAAACAACAAATTCATTAATCCAAAATTGCAATTTCAACAAAGATTGCCTAGATAGAATCTAGTGAGGGAAAAACACAAAAGGTCATAATCATTTAACATTTATCCTTCTTCTATTATTTGGTAGCCTCTAATTTACCACATGTTGAACTTGAAATATCCTTTGTTATTGGAAGGGAATACTTCTTTATAACTAATTTAGTAAAACATTGACCTAACAACTTAATCAAGAGGATAAAAATCTCAATGAAATAGAAGGATATATCCATCATACTTTTGTGCGATACCTCATCTAATAAAATAATTAAATGAGCCAAAATAATGTTGGATAGAAAAAGAGATATATGTGTTAAGAGGGAGGCTTACTTGTAAGGCTTAATTCATGTTCTTTTTAAGGTTTTTTAGTTGAATCAATTAAATTGTGATTTAGCAATGAATGAGTCAAAACCTACCATAACTAACACAAGTGGAACCCTTAATTCATTGTGGTATAAATTTTCCTTGTAAATTATTGAAGCAATACATCCTAGGATTTTGTTCCCCCTCACCAAATATGGTTATTATAAATGAAAATGAGAATTGAACTTGTCTAAGGTACCATAACCTAGTTCAAGTATAAATGAAGTCATTTAATATTAGTAACCCCACCCTAAAATGTTTCTAATGACAATGATAAAAGCACCACTAAGACATCATCAATATACTAGAAAACACCAAAACCTACTTGGCATAACCTACACTTTGATGGTGCTTCATAGGGATTGATAATAAATGATGGTGTCATCCAAGACAACCAAAGGGTGCACTTGGCATTAGCATACTTTGGTTACATGTGAAATAAAAAGTAACAACGAGGCTAAGTTCAAAACCTATTGCAGGATTTCAACTTAGCAAGGGATCATATACAAATACAATATGTTATAAAAGAACTTTCAATAGGTGTGTATTAGGACAACAACATGCGCATTTTAAATTTCAGCTATATTTGATTGAAATGAGTTTCATTATACGTATTATTGGATTTGAGAAAATGAGGCAAATTCAGAGGATACCCCAAATATTTCTCAAGGATTTATACTTCTTCACAAGATGAGTATTCCCTTCTACAAAGTGAAAATGGATATAGTTTATAGAAGAGCTTGCACATAAACCTCATAAAACATTTGAGGTGGAAGCTTATATCTTGTGTTGAAATAATATATGGACTCCGCATCTTCCATGTACATTGCACAAAACTCCTACAATTTCGGCCACATGATAAAATTCACCATAAGATTTTTTTAATGTTTATTTGAATTAAAACCAACTATGGATTGTTCAAATTGGTCAGACATTATACCAATCCCACACTTTTCCTTCAAAATTGAATGGAAAGAACCTACAAAAAACATCCTCATGAACAATGTTATGTAAACATAATCTTGCATTCATAATTTATAATATGCTAAAATGTGGTAGTGTTTCCTTCACCATTAAACTTCGACAAGAGATTTTCTACCATTCTTGGGAGTTCATATAAAGGCCCTTGCAATCCTAATGTAGTATTGGAATCCCATGCAAGTATTTGGAGTAGAACATGAGCAATAAATGCAAACAATGGGAAATTGGACCTCGCGTAGTAGCGAGTCCTGTACTCGGGTCGCACTAAACTCCGAAACCAGATGAATATTCCCTACGCGCCTTCCTCTGTGCGTATCGGGGATTTCCCCGTCGGGAAAATCGGTAAACACACAGGCGTGTGTCGTTGCTCCCACAAATCTCCGATTCCCGAACTCCGATGCCACCTGTCCTCTACACTGTCACCTGGACCCCACGCTCTCCGGTAAATTGGGAAATCGCGTTTCGGGAATTTGCGATTCCTGTGGCCCCGTTTCACCGGACCTTCCAAGTCTCGAACTCCGATATGCGATGCCACCTGTCAATACCAAACACTCTCACTGTGGGACCCGTTGCAATTCGGAGTTTCGCGAATACTCTGTGATTCTTTCGACACCAAGAACTCCGATGTGTCGAACCTCGACTCTCTGGGATATCGCGCCAAGTATTCCTGCTGAGATCAACGGCCCTGATCTTCTCGGGAAATTGCTAATCGCGATTTCAGCAGGCACAAAAATCCTGTCTTTGCAAACCTCGATTCCCCGATGAGACAAATCCCGATCGCTCTTGGGCTCCTCTTCGGCACGCTTAGGTTAACCCGTGTGTATCTCCTCGAGATCTAATGACTGGCGGGATTTTGCAAGGCTCCTCTACGAATCCTGGCCGTTGATTCCTCCCCTTCAAGGACTCCTCCCGATCTAAAGCTCCTTCCTGTTCGAACTTTCTTCGAATCGTCTCCTGAGTTCTCCTCCACAGTATCATGAAGGATCTATCCCTCCTGAGCTCGTCAACTCTGATTCCTTCAGAGACTTTGTGCGCACTCTTCGTGTTCGACCTTCAACAACTCCCAAAGTGTTGAGTCTTTCAGACTCTGTGCACTTCTGGAAACAACAGTATCTGCCTTCTACTGCTCAGATTTACTACTGAGACTTCTCTTTCCTTCAACCTGCACGCTCCTTGCCCGGTTGCAACAACCCAAGTCACTTCTGGACGAATGAGAACAAATGGTTAAACTATCTAGCCTTCATCAATGCACTCCTTGCGGATGAATTCGACTGCACTCTATGCAGGAATCTCCTGGCTCAGATAGAGAAACAATTGAAACTCATTCTTTTCCTTCTTAGACTTCAGGTTCAAACCCTGAAGTCACATGCACAGCATATCCAAAGCAAATGCATAACCAAAAAACAAACATCCATGAGCACATACACAATATACACAGAGAAAACAACACCAGACATGCATTTGAATCAAAGAATCTCTTCTATTAACTCAAATCTGTACATGGGTGTTCTGTACAATTTCTCTGCTTGCTCCTCTCTTCTGAATGCTTCTGAATAATGTTACAATGTACAAGTGAGGGTGTCTATATCCGTTTTCCCTCCTGGACTCTACGCTATCAAATCTACAATTAAAATCTACCTACCAGCATTAACTATTTTAAATGTCGTCTGTCTACCTAAGGACGAGAGCTTAAAGGCTCAAGGTCCATTACAATATACAAGGTGCGCTTCATTAATGTTTTCCGCAACCAATATCAAAGTGAAGTTCAAAAAGAAATTTGCTGGCTTGTCTAGCTATCTTCTGCTCCCCGCTGGCTCGCTTGATGAGTGAACGATGCTCCTGCATCATACTCCTTGGCTTGAAAATCTTCATGGACTCCTGTCCATGAGCTCCTGCACGATCTGCCCATGTTTCTGTATCACTGCTTCTCTTTCCTAGCTGGCATCCTCCACTGGGTGATTCTTCCACTTGACGAGATACTCAAAGTATTCCTTTCTTCTAGTCTTCTTTCCTACTCGCTTGTCCAGTATGCACTCCATCTGCGGCTTCTCTGCAACTGGTAATTGCTTCTGCCACTGGACCACTGGTTCCTCAGTTCCAGTCTCTTCTTCTCCATCCTTGTATGGGTATAAATACGAAACATTAAATATCAGAGATATCCCGATGCCATCCGGCAACTCAATTTCATAAGCGTTCTCTCCAAATTTCTTTAGGACCCTGCATGGCCCAATTTTCTTCATTTTTAGTTTGTTATATGTTCCTCTTGGGAACCTGTCCTTCCTCAAGTGTGCCAGAACAATATCACCAACTTCAAACTAAAGTTGTCTTCGATGTTGATCTGCTCTGCGCTTGTACTCCTGATTTGTGTTTATCAGTCATTGTTTCACCTCATCGTGAAGTTCCTTCATTGCTTCAGCGAATTCCTCTGCACTAGCACTGCTAGTCGCAGCTTGTTCTGACTCCCTGAGTTCATAAACTCCCTCAGTTGTGTCCCATACACAATCTGAAATGGGCTTTTTCCTGTACTCCGATTCACTGAATCGTTGTATGCAAAATTCGCCTGTGGCAATATGTTGTCCCAGTTGCTATGGTGCTCTGTCACCATGATTCTCAACAAGTCTCCCAAACTCCTGTTGACTACTTCCGTCTGCCCATCCGTCTGCGGATGGTAAGCTGAACTAAATGCCAAGTTAGTCCCTAGATTCTTCCATAGCGTCCTCCAAAAATTCCCTATGAATTTGGTATCCCTGTCCGACACTATACTTCTTAGCAATCCATGGAGTCGAATGATTTCCTTGAAAAATAGATTCGCGATGTGAGTCGCATCGCTGGTCTTCTAGCATGGTATAAAATGTGCCATTTTTGAAAACCTGTCTACCACCACAAAGATGGAATCAACCCCTCTCTGCGTCCTTGGCAAACCCAATACAAAATCCATGCTGATCGCCTCCCATGGCCTCTCTGGTATGGGTAATGATTGGTAGAATCCCGCATTTTGCCTTCTGCCCTTCGAATGCTGACAAATTCGACACCTGTCAACAAACCTCTTGACATCTGCTCGCATGCCTGGCCAAAAATATGATTCTCTCAACTTCGCAAATGTTTTGTCATGGCCAAAATGCCCTACTAATCCACCATTGTGCTTCTCCTTTAGCAGGTTCTCCCTCAGGGAGAAATTTGGAATGCATAACTGGTTGCCTCTGAACAACAGTCCATTCTGAATCATGTAATCCATCCACGGGCTTCTGTCTCTGAGAACTAGATTCTCATCCGCCTCGTATACTTCTGCAAAATCTGCATCACCTGCGTACATGTCCCTCAGGTTTTCAAAACCCAATGTCTTGACTCGGAACTCCTGCAACAGAAAACATTTCCTGCTCAAAGCATCAACCACTTTGTTAGCAGTTCCTAAAATGTGTTTAATTACAAATGTAAAATTTTGCATATACTCTACCCATTTTGCATGTTTCTGATTCAACTTCTCTTGTTGACTCACAAACTACAATGCATGATTATTGCTGTACAATACAAATTCTTTTGGGATCAAGTAATGCCTCCACTTCTTTAATGCCTAGATGATGGCATAAAACTCTTTATCATATGTGGAGTATTTCAGCTTTGCGTCATCCAGCTTCTCACTGAAATATGCAACGGGCCTGTCCTCCTAACTCAAGACCGCTCCTATGGCATATCCACTTGCATCACATTTCACCTGAAATGTTTTCTGGAAATCTGGCAACACCAACACTGACTGCTCTGTGATCTTTCGCTTCAACAGATTGAAGCTCTTCTCAGCCTTTGTTGTCCAATGAAAAGACTTGTGATGCTTCTTCACCGTGTCCATCATTGCTGCGCTAACCCCACTGAAATTCCTCATGAAATTTCAGTAGAAACTAGCCAAACCATGGAAACTCCTCACCTCAAAAACATTTCTGGGTGATGGCCAATTCTTAATCACTTCCACCTTACTTGGATCCATTTTCAACTCATTCGCTGAAATAACAAAACCCAAATAAATGAGCTCTGTCTTCATGAATGAGGACTTCTTCATATTGATCAATAGCTTCTCCTGTTGTAGCTTTCTCATCACAATGGCCAAATGTTTCAAATGTTCAGCCTTCGTCTTACTGTATATCAATATATCATCCAGATATATGACTACAAATTTCCCGATGAATTTCCTTAGGACTTCATTCATCAGTCTCATGAATGTGCTCGGCGCATTTGTCAAGCCAAACGGCATGACCAACCATTCGTACAAACCTTCGTTTGTCTTGAATGTTGTCTTCCATTCATCACCTTCCCTCATGCGAATCTGGTGATATCCACTTTTCAGATCAATTTTTGAAAAATAATTTCCCCCGCTCAGGAAATCCATCAGATCATCCATTCTCGGCAGTGGAAATCTGTATTTGATGGTAATTTTGTTGATTGCTCTAGAGTCAGTACACATTCTCCAACCTCCATCCTTCTTCGGACTAAGCACGGTTGGAATGGCACACAGACTCAGGCTTTCCCTGACCAGTCCTTTGTCCAACAAATCCTGGATCTGCTTCTTGACTTCCTCATTTTCCTGTGGTGTCAATCTGTATGCAGCCTTATTCGACAAACTGGCTCCTAGTATGAGGTCGATGTGATGACTCACTCTCCTCACTAGTGGCAACGAACGAGGTAATTCATCCATGATGAAATCAGCGAACTCTTCCAGCAGTTCCTGAATCTCAACTAGTAATTCATCCACTCTCGTGCTAGTCAGGACAATTCTCGGTTTCCTGACCACAAAGAATTGTGGATCTTCCTTCTTCTCCATCTCTGTGAGAAG
Source organism: Picea engelmannii (assembly GCA_009831015.1). Lineage (NCBI taxonomy): Eukaryota > Viridiplantae > Streptophyta > Pinopsida > Pinales > Pinaceae > Picea > Picea engelmannii. The sequence continues at coordinate 93,573 of ML804198.1, read as the reverse complement.
CTCTTTCCCACTCATGAGAAGTATTGTGTTGTTTACTTCCGGTTTCACCTCCTTATCCTTTATCAAAAGTAATCTATGGGCTCTCCCATCCTTCTCTAAAATATATGTGTTCATCCTCCCATCATGAACCACATTTTTGTCATATTGCCATGGTCTACCCAACAATAAATGACATACATCCATGGGAATAACATCACATAGAATCTGATCATTATACCCACCTATTTTAAATTCAACCAAGCATTGTTTCATAACACTTACCTAGTGTCCTTTTTGTATCCATGAAACCTTGTACGGACTGGGATGATCTTTTCTCTCCAGCTCCAACTTTTCCACCATCTCGATTGAAACGAGATTATCCGTGCTTCCACTATCCACGATAACCTTGCACTTCCTGTCTTTGGCTTTGCAAGCTGTCCTGAACAGTCTGGTCCTTTGTGTTGAGTCCTCCACCTCTTTCTTGGGTGTCAAAAGGACTTTATGCATTCCAAGCGACCTTCCACTATCTGCGTCTTCATTCTCAACATCACGCCTCTGCGCTTCAGCAATGTGAGCTTCTCCTTGACCTTTCTTCCTGTTTGGACAGTCAACTACTTTGTGCCCATTTTTCCCACATGTGTATCATGTGATGACTCCACCTCGGCCTCTTCCCCTACCTTGAGTACGAGGAAAAGTGTTTGCATCAGCATAACCGCTACCCTGCTCTGTATGTTGCCCCCTCTGTTCAACATGTGGTCCTCGCTGTGAGGTTCCACCTCTCTCAACCTTACCCTGAGGTTTCTTCCATTCCTCCTTGGGCTTCTGGTGTTTATCCTAGATAACCACTTTGCCTCTTGGCTAGTTCCTGCCTCGCCCTCGCTGACCTTGCTTACGGCTCATCTTCTCCTCAGCTTTTAGAGCCATCTGATAAGCATCCTCAACTGTCCGGATGGTTTCCATACTTAATTCATCTTGAATTTCATACCTCAGGCCATTCAAATACCTAGCAAATTTTTCATCATTGCTCTCCCGATGACCTGCTCTGATATTGAGCTTGTAAAACTCCTCGGTATACTCTTTTACCGTCAATAACTTCTGTCTCAGGTTCTGCATTCTCCTGAACAGTGTGATCTGATAATCCCTTGGGATGAACTTTGCTTTCATATTTGCAATCATTCAATCCCAGCTTTTGATCTTTTGTTTCCCTTTGGAACGTCTATCTGCCTGTAGCTCGTCTCACCATAATGCTGCATGTCATTTCAGTTTAGTGACAACATGCCTTACCTTTTTATCCTCTTCGATATCTTCATAATCGAAGTAGGTATCAAGAGCTTGGATCCAATCCAATAACTCTTCTGCATCCAGACTTCCTTCATAAGTTGGAATGTCCATCTTCGTCTTTGAACTCATTCGGGAAATGGCTTTAATCAACCGCTCGGTTGATGCATCCTCTGCTACGACCTCTTTTTCATGTCCAGCTTCCTCTTCAACCTTGGAATCACTAAGATCCCCTGCACCAACTCCACGTCTCTGAGTTGTCTCCATCTCCTCGAGTCTTGCTCGGAGATCTCGCATTTGTCTTTCCATTTCTGGATTCCCTGCCGGCCTACCTCTTCTTCGCACCTCCCTATCCTCGGGGTCAGGTGACTGTCTTTCTCTTCTGGGCGGCATGGTTAATTCTTCTTCTCTCTGCTACTGAAAACAAAGAGAACTCTTCTCCCACTCTGATACCAATCTAATGCAGACGTTCACCCACGCACACGTCCGCTTCCACCAGGACCTCTTCTTCCTTTGGCCCAAAGAACTGAATTGTTCTTCAACTTCCTATCGGAAGCTCTCTCCACCCACATGATGCTCTACTTACAATCTCCCTTGAGTCTATCGGTAAATCGGACCTCACGTAGTAGTGAGTCCTATACTCGGGTTGCACTAAACTCTGAAACCCGATGAATATTCCCTACGTGCCTTCCTCTGTGTGTATCGGGGATTTCCCCGTCAGGAAAATCGGTAAACACATAGGCGTGTGTCGCTGCTCCCACAAATCTCCGATTCCCGAACTTCGATGCCACCTGTCCTCTGCACTGTCACCTGGACCCCACGCTCTCCGGTAAATTGGGAAATCACGTTTCGGGAATTCGCGATTCATGTGGCCCCGTTTCATAGGACCTTCCAAGTCCTGAACTCCGATATGCGATGCCACCTTTCAATACCAAACACTCTCACTGTGGGACCCGTCACAATTCGGAGTTTCGCGAATCCTCCGTGATTATTTCGACACCAAGAACTCTGATGTGCCGAACCCCGACTCTCCAAGATCTCGTGCCACGTATTCCCGCTGAGATCAACAGCCCTGATCTTCTCGAGAAATCTCTAATCACGATTTCAGCAGGCACAAAAATCCTGTCTTTGCAAACCCTGATTCCCCGATGAGCCAAATCCTGATGGCTCTTGGGCTCCTCCTCGGCACGCTTAGGTTAACCCGTGTGTATCTCCTCGAGATCTAACGGTTGGCGGGATTTCGCAAGGCTCCTCTGCGAATCTTGGCCATTGATTCCTCCCCTTCAAGGACTCCTCCCGATCTAAAGATCCTTCCTGTTCGAACTTTCTTCGAATCGTCTCCCGAGTTCTCCTCCACAGTATCACGAAGGATCTAACCCTCCTGAGCTCATCAACTCTGATTCCTTCAGAAACTTTGTGCGCACTCTTCGTGTTCGACCTTCAACAACTCCCAAAGTGTTTGAGTCTTTCAGACTCTGTGCACTTCTGGCAACAACAGTCTCTGCCTTCTACTGCTCAGATTTACTACTGAGACTTCTCTTTCCTTCAACCTGCATGCTCCTTGCCCAGTTGCAACAACCCAAGTCACTTCTGGGTGAATGAGAACAAATGGTTAAACTATCTAGCCTTCATCAACGCACTCCTTGCAGATGAATTCGACTGCACTCTATGCAAGAATCTCTTGGCTCAGATAGAGAAACAATTGAAACTCATTCTTTTCCTTCTCAGACTTCAGGTTCAAACCCTGAAGTCACATGCACAGCATATCCAAAGCAAATGCATAACCAGAAAACAAACATCCATGAGCACATACACAATATACACAGAGAAAACAACACCAGACATGCATTTGAATCAAAGACTCTCTTCTATTAACTCAAATCTGTACATGGTTGTTCTGCACAATTTCTCTGCTTGCTCCTCTCTTCTGAATGCTTTTGAATAATGTTACAATGTACAAGTGAGGGTGTCTATATCCATTTTCCCTCCTGGACTCTATGCTATCAAATCTACAATTAAAATCTACCTACCAGCATTAACTATTTTAAATGTCGTCTATCTACCTAAGGATGAGAGCTTAAAGGCTTAAGGTCCATTACAATATACAAGGTGCGCTTCATTAATGTTTGCCGCAACCAATATCAAAGTGAAGTTCAAAAAGAAATTTGCTGGCTTGTCCAGTTGTCTTCCGCTCCCCGCTGGCTCACTTGATGAGTGAGTGATGCTCCTGCATCAGAAGATAACTTACAATACAAAGAAAAATACCCCTACAAATGTGTACACAATTTTTCTTTATACAAAATAGTGAGACTCTTAGACCTTCCAAATGAATTTTCACCTACCAAGTGACCCTTGGTATCCTAAGTGACTCTCCACATTCTCTCTCTTCTCTCTCTTGAAATTTCTTTTTATGACTAAAAAATAAAATTAACTAATAATCAAGTTGGTCATTTTTGAAGTATAACAATTTAGGTGGGTGGATATTTCACTCAACATATTCTCATGTACATTAACCATACTCTCAACCCTTTCCCTATGAATATCCAACAAAAGTTCCATTTTCAATCTCTTATTGGACAATTCATTATATGCTCATCTTAGTCTTTCAAATTGCTTAACAATGAGCACTTTGCAACTTTCTAGGACCACCTCATTGATATCAAGGATTTTATTGGAATTAAGTTTCCTTGAGTCCATGTTCTAAACAATCTTTTCTCTACTCTTTACCGACATTTCCCTCCACTATGGCACCATTTTTCTACTCTTTACTGACACTTCCATCGAATATGCTTTGCCCATCACATAGTTGAAGATAGTCATTATGGCTTGTGACCAAATTCTCTTCCTTTGAACATCCCTTGGGAATTGAGCATTCATATTCTTAGGATTTGGATGTCATCTAGCTCAACTTTTTTTACGTCACTGATTCCTAACTCCTCTTTTGGTAGATTAACCATTGGGATTTCATTTTCAATATTGGAGCTTTGCTCTAGCTACTTGGTGGTTGTGATAAAAATGGTGCCAAGCATTACAAAAGGCTTGATTGATGGCCTTGGATCCACTAGGGTTGGAGAAAATACAACTTAATTGTGATTCCTTATTCTATCTTCTACCATTTCATAATCCAAATATCTCCTATATAGCTCCTCTTGCTCATGCTCCCAATGACACAATCTCTAAACTAAGGATTGAGATACAAAGAATTTCTCAACGACCACTTGATGAGGATCATTTACTTTGATCATGTATAAGAGAATATTGTATGTTTAATATTCCAAGGGTAATTTATCCCCAACAACCACGTCAAATATTTGATAACTATTTATTTTTAGTGGCAACTTTGGCCAAAGCTCTTTCTTGTTCTTTTTTATTGTTTTTGTTGCCCCGTGTAGTATAGATTAAAAGGTTACCTAGTCTTGGATGAGAAATCAAATAGACACATACTTGGGAAGTGTGTGTGGGGTAATTAATGTCCCATATATCCTAATATAATATAATCTCTCTAGTAGGTACCAATAATTAATTTGCTTCAACACTTCAATGGACTATGGTGAAAAGCATAACAACTTCTCACCATAGATTCTTTCATACAAGGGAGACAAAACAAAGTCAAATATAATGGAGTACTTCTGCATGGATTATCCACAAGCCTTGGAAATAATCATGTACAAGTGCAAAGGAAGTCTACTAGGTGGGCTTGAAAGAAGAGAACTCTTAGCTCACACATACACAATACATAAGATAAGACGGCATGTAAAACTCAAGTGCACCACTATCTAAGGGAGTTTTAACCTTTGGAATACATTGTGCAAGAATATTAGATATGAATTCTACCTAATAAAATATCATCCCATGCTTGAGCACCCCATTCATAATCAAAATCCATCTTAACCATATGTATCTAGTGCCTCGTCTACCATACAAGAGGTTCAAGAGAATTGCTAAGGCTTGAAGTTCCATTTGCAATATTTTTATTAAGTGTACCTTACTTGTGGTAGTTTGGACTGGCTTAACTAAAAACCACCATGCCTTCACAATGTTATAAACATAATGCATTTTTCTAAAAAATTTCAACCATCAAAGGCTTACTGACATTGTGGGAGTTGAGAATTCATACATCCTTTGAAGAGTATCAACGCCATATTTCTCAATTATGTCATCGCTCTATGATTTCAATGTTCAACTTGTTACATCTGCATTCTCAATCAAGGTATTTAGCATGTTTATGCATGGGAACAATTCCTCTTTGGATCCCACCTTGTGTAATCACAAGACCTTAACATTGAAATCCTTGGGTTCCTGTCCTTGGCTTATTTTTCTGCTCGCAATGATTTGTGGAAGGTTCAACATCGATGTACATATCATAGAGGAATGAATAAATAGGATTTGAGGAAATGTTGAGTAGAAACACCATGTCCATGACACAATTAAAAGACATAATGAAAAGAAGGGTAATACTCTTTGTCACGCGAGACACAATGAAAAGACACAATGAAAAAAAGGGTAATGCTCTTTGTCACGTGAGACACAATGAAAAGACACAATGAAAAGAAGGGTAATGCTCTGAAAAAATATTATAAAATGATTGACATGGTCATGTGATGTACATCTAACTGTCTTATAAAATTATTACATGACATTATGAATTTCTTTTAGTCTTCTTTTGTGCTTTCCAGGTCTTAAGTAATTCATCCATCTCCATGTCTTCATTTACTGGGTGCTCTTCAACAACTGATGTTGTTTGAGTCCTTTCACGTCGAGTATGTCTGGTCTCATACCCAGGAAATGGATTTTGATGTGAGGGGACATCACCTACAAAAACAAAAAATATTAAATTTATATGGCCAATTTTTAAATATCATTGAAGTAGATCATTAATATTAAAAAAAAACTCTGCAATGTAATTATTTACCTGGTCCTCTAGTTGGCACCGTTGGAATGGCTTCCGGCCTGTTCACCTGATCTTCGGGTCGAGGAGGATCAACTATGACATTCTCTACCATTGAAACATCAAAATTTATAAGTACAAAATTATTAAGTATATGATTAATATATAGACATTTTACCGTCGTGGGCCTCAGTCACATGAACATCTTAGGGATGCACCTCACTGGGATGGGGCTACTAGGGAGCACCATGATCTTTTGGCTGCATTTCACTATCAATGCTCTGTTGTCCAGTACTAATGGTTTCATTGATAGTGTTTCTCCCCTGATTAAAACAAAGTAAGACGTTAAATTATGGACGATATCAAACATTTACGTATTTTATAAGTAATGAAAGGTTAATGTGGACTGATTTTTATTTACCTTATCCCAGAAATTGGATCTTGGGGTATGCCTCGTGCTTTTCCTATGATCAACCATAGATTTATAACCGTACTTGTAACCAAGTTGGAGGTATGGTTTTTTAATGTTTTTGGCTGCAATTACCTTAAATTTGTAAGGTGATACAAATAATATTCTTAATATGTTTGGGTACTTACGATTCGTGACTGTAACCTCGAGTAGTCACCCTGGCCTACCTTGTGTTTGCCATGTTTGGAAATCCTTTCTTTGGTTTCCTTCGAAGTGTCAGGAAACCTATCATCAAAATTTTCAAGTATGTTATATATAACCACACTTTTATTTAGATCTAAAGAAAAATAAAGCTAGTATTGAATTCAAAAAATTGTAATTTACCTTGGTGTACCAATTATTTGTTCTCCTGATTTTTTCAAAATCTTCTCTTTTGCATCATCAATGATCACCTTCCACTCCCTCTCTAGAATTGAGGGAGGACGCTCATACCTAGGATTTCCTTCCAATCTTCATCTATAAACATCCCGTGTATATTTTAAATATTCACCCATTGTAGATGTGACCGCTTTTTTATTGAATGTGTCTAATCCAAAGAGGCCTTCAATATAATCCATAAGTTCCTTTTTGAGGTTGGAATTCTAGCAATTCCACCTCATGTGTAAGGTTGCCCCAAAAATCGACAAGGTCTTTCTCTCTAGGTGCCTATAAAAAAGGTCATTTCCTACACATAAAAAGATATGATCATTAATTTAAAATTTATAATCTAGATGATTTATGTATGAGGACAACATTTTACTATTAAAATATGAATTAAAACTACCTAGGAGTATTGATTGTTTTAATGGAAGTCCATTATCGTCGACCAAAAATGTGCATGGAATGGTCCCCGTGCCTGTCACACGTCTAGCTTCAGAAAATGCAACCATCTCAACCACATCACTATGATCCTCATCTTTTCCACCATCTCTAGACTCTGATGGAGGTGTGGATGTCTAGCGGTGCGTATCATGGCTCCTATCTAAATTAGGTGTGGAAGATGGAGAAGTAAACAGTTCTCTAGCAGTTGTATGACTGCCCACATCAGGACTCTGTAACGTCTCTGTAGCGCCACTACTACCAACACCGGGCTGAACCGGCTCCAAAAATTCCTTTATAAAAAAGAAAATGTTTTTTTGTGAGTTAATGTAAAAGTCAAATAACACAGTATCATAATTGAAAATATGAGTACATTAAAAAAAACATTTTAAATTATGGTTATTACCTTATATGTGTTAAGTTGTGACATAAGGAGCTTGATCTTTTCTTTGATGTCGGGAGTTTGTTATGGACGATCTAATAAGATAGCAATTTCCTTGTTAGATTTAATGATATTTTTTTTTATTAAGACCATTGGATCAACGCATGAATAAAACCCCTCCTCATCGGAGAAATCAAGATCAACATGGCCCACAGAATACATAAAATTTCAACAAAAACAATGTTATTTCAATAAAATTATATAAGAAAATAATAAAAACAACGTAAAATGAAAGTGGAAATTGATAATCATTTACATGTTCCATGGTTGTCCCTTTTCCACGATCATCCTGCCACATTATAATATAATTAGAACCCCAAATATTTACAAAATTGTTAATGATAACAAAAAAACAATGTTAAAGATAATATTTACAACAATGTTAAAGATAATAGAAAAATATAATGCAATAAGTGGAGGTTTCTTAAAGAGGTGTTGCATAATAACCTTCACACTATTAGTCAATGTTTCTATTCAATTCAAATTGTAATCCACTAATAACTCTTCCTTGGGAGCTATCTATTTTATTGCACACAGGACTACCCGATTCTCTTCACGTCCCTCATATATTCAATTCAGTTGTTTGTTTGTTGTCTCGGGTCATGTGTTGTTTATAAACCCTACAATATTTCCGAAAGATTTAGTCATTCCATAAATATAGATAGTCTCTCCCTTATTTTTATCCTTGTTTATTAGTTGTATATAATTTGTGGTGAGTGCATATCTTCGCATACTTCGCATGTACCGAACCAGCCGCATCCAATCATTATAATTGTAACACGGTCCGACATAGTCCATCAATTCAGTTATTGTATTGTGTTTTACAATTATTCCATCCATATAAAATATCCCCAAGCCATGCAAGGAGGATGGTGCAATGCGATATGTCCTATTGTTGACAATGAAGTCAACATCTATAGGAGGTAGTTCCTTAGTGATCTAAAAATGATAAAGACTTGTATTCTTGAAAATATTTGTAGGTTTTAATTCAAGTGTTCTTATGCAAATGGATCAATCTTGCAAACACAACTTTTATAGAAATTACACATTCAAGATGCATATAATCAACAACGAATAACAGTGAATAGAAAACACATAACACAACAAATGATAAAGGAGTTCACCCCTCTCTTGGGCTACATCTCCTGGTCCAATTTCCAATGGATCTTTTGTATTATTTGATCAAAGTGATAAAATATATGCTTTACAATGCTCAAAATTCCAAATAGATGGCTCCAATGGCTTCAGAACATCCAAAAACCCCTAGTTGGGCTTTTTCGGCACCTTGTTTGGCCAAAACTTGAAGAAGATAGGATTCCTGGAAGTTCCCCTTCAAACTTGTTGCCTTTGGATCGCCAAAATGCACCTCTGCCTCCTCAACCTAGCCCTGATATGCATATTTTTGTTAAAACCTAGCACCGGGTGCAACCGCAAAATAGTGCGAACTATAGGACGGTTAGGGCGCGCCTAGCCCCTAACCGCCAAAACCGTGGACATATGGTCACCATGTGACCGCGTGCTCATACAAAAAGGGGCCAAGGTTTTAAAACATGTGGTAACAGTTGAAATATGCTCATGCTGGTGGTTACATGGCATATATATATGACCAAGGGTCGGGGCTTAGCCCCGGTCCGGACCACACCCCATTTCAAAACATTTGCAATTCAAATAAATTTTATAAAAAATATATATTAAGAACTATAGGTGGGCGTGCCGGTTGGGCGACCCTTCCCATAGCTCTTCCCCTTGCTTGAAGGTCACGGGGTTGAGTCCTGCCAACTACATAAGTTTTAAACCACTGTCCAAGTGACACATGGCGGCCATTGATTGGGCCATGTGTCACCATTCCATTCACCACAAACATGCCACATGTCAGACGCCAATTCATCCACACGACTGCCAACCAACACTTGCCATGTGTCATATGGCCCTACCATGTGTCGTACGACTGCCACGTCAGCGTCCATACGGACTGTATGGACTGTACAGTCAGCACACATTTTTTTTTGCCTGTTTGATGATTTGAACAGAACGCGATATCTCTCTCATCCGATGTCTGTTTGAACCCAAACGAGTTGTGTTGGGTTTGTGATGACGAGGCCTACGCACCCATTCAATTTGAAGCGATTCCAAGCACTTTGAATTTTGAGCAAAATTTGATCCCCTGGATCACACCTCCCGATTGGAAAGATTTTGGACCTCCAAAAGACTATTTTCAGTCTATTTGAAGATGAGGGTATAGTTACCTCACATTTCCAACCTCAATCCACTTTGATTTGCTTGGATTTGTGTCTTTAAGACCAATTCGAAGATATTCCACATTTCCTCATTTTGAAGTTCTCATTCTCCTATCAAGGATTGTGTCTTCATGCAGTTTTGTAAGATATTATGGGGAGAAATCATCTATAGAAAGAATCTAATAATGTTCTCCTTGATCATCAATCAAAGGAGGCTCATACAATTTCAAATTCTCAACATTAACAACTGCATACATTTGCATATAAGGAGGCAAATCTAAACAGAAGGCATTGTTACCAATCTTTTCAAGAATCTTGAAAGGACCATATCGAATTGGTTTCAGTTTTTTACCTTCTCCTTTAAGCCTCTCCTTACTGATATAAAGCCAAACTTCATCTCCAACTTGGAAACTGTGATCAACACGATGCTTGTCATGTATTGTCTTGTACTTGGCTTAACTCTTTTCCAACCGTTCTTGTACCATTTGATGTATCGACTGAATTTGTTCAATGAACTTTTCTGCCCTATCAATGTCATATTGACCATCAATAGCAATATCCTTCCCAAAGATAAAATCTAAAGGATATTTGGGCAAATATCCAAAACATGCTTCAAATGGCGATGTTTGAGTTGAAGAGTGCTTAGCTCGATTGTAAGCATGTTGAATGTAGTGTAAATGCTCATCCCAAAGTTTAGGATGCTTGTTGCAATAACCACAAAGAAGATGCACCACTGTTCTATTTACCACTTCTGTCTGACCATTGGTTTTCATCACAACCTTGAAAAACTTTGTTTTCAATATCATCTTTGGGTTTAATCATTAAGAGAACAAAATTCTTGCTAGCATTGATTAATCTCTTCATTTGTCCCGCATTTACAAGTGACAAATTCATCTTCTTTGTATGGGCTCTAACAATTTACTCAACTCCATTTTTAAACAAGTGATACTTATTCTCATGACGATGAAAAATGGCTTTTCTATCATATAAATATGGGCTTCCCAACACAATACCATAGATATCCAAAGGAATAACATCAAGCTCTACTGTTGGAAAATATTTAACAGACAACGAATGGAATGAGTACAGGAAAAATGTACAGAGGATTGTTGGCATGTTTTACAGGCAGCGTATATTTGTCATTGATGGCAAGTACAGTAGTGATGATGGCTTGAGTACAACAACGATGATCATTGGTGCAATGATAATCGGGGAAGAGAAACAACTGTGTTCATTGGATCTCTTCCTGAATTCTTGATGGCCGTCAGATCTCAAGAAGAGCACACTGAAGAGGAGGACAGATCTCAGACGTTAGATCCAAGTGCAGGACCTGACCATCGTTGGATCAAGGAGAACCTGCATGCCTTTTAAAGTATAAAAAGGAGAAAATGGGCTCACAAAATCCTAAAAGAAGGAGGACCGTCCATCATCAGGAAGGACACGTGGGGAAAGATCGTAAGTTCGTTGACTGGAGAGTCAAAGGAACAGGGTTCCCTAACTTCTCGAAATAGTGATGTAATTTGAGCCGTCAGATCAAGGTTTGATCTGGACCGTTGATTCCAGTCCATGTCGGAGTTTCGGGGATCGAGAGTTGGACATGTCAAAGTTTCTTAACATCAGGAATCCCGATATCGCGATATGTGAAATCGTGATTTAATTGTAGCCATTGAATCGAGATCAGATCTGGACCATTGATCCGACCTCATGTCGGAGTTTCGTGAATTGGGACTTTGAAGTGACAAAAACACTGGACATCAAGGATGTCGAAATCGCGATATGAGAAATCACGATTTAATCGCAGCCATTGAATAGAGATCAGATCTGGACCGTTGATCTAACTCCATATCGGAGTTTCGTGAATCACGACATGGAGAGGCAAAGAACCCATTGCAACATGAATGTCGAAATCACGAAATCACGATTCAATCGTAGCTATTGAGTCAAGATCACATCTAGACCATCGAATCACAGGACATGTGGAAAGTGATCAAAATTTCACTGACTTGGGGTCAACGGAGCACAGTGTCGAAAATCACGAAATGAGAAATCGCGAAAGCGCTTTTTGCATAGGTGCTTGGTTATGACCATAGTCATATTGGGGAAGGAGCTAGTGCAGAAAAGTTCTGTATCAGAACTTCGAGGATCGCGAAATGAAGTGTAGAGACACTCAGCACAGGATTGTCAAAATGTCGAAACCCGATTTAAAGGCAATGTCAATAAAGTTCATCCAACGACGCAGATAAATTGGAATATGATCGGAAGGTTACTGTTCGCTCTCACAGCTAACCCCTAGTTACGAATCTGTTAGTGAAATAGATTCATGATTGTCGATTAGTTGGCATTTTAGTTGCTTAGACAGTTGTCATATTTTTTCCTAAGGAGTTGGGAAGTTGAACGGTCGTGTAGGTGTGTATAAAAGAAAATGAGACAAACTGTGTGTTGTTGGTTGTTCTGTATGAGAAAAGAATGAAACTGTAAGAAAAGAAAAATGAGAGGATGCGCAGGATGAGATTGAGCATATGTGCAGTGTGAGATGAAATGCAGATCAATATAACAGAACAAGTTGAAGAAGAGCATAATGACAGAACAAGTTGATGCAGAGAAGATCTGCTGAACAGATAGAGGAAGAAATGAATTGCAGAACAGTTAGAATATGACCAGATGTACATAACAAAGAAAGATTGGTAAGAATTGATTTATCTGTGTAATTGTGTGTTTATTTATTCATTCATATTTTAGGGAGGTTGGGAGGTTCTCGGGAGGACTGTTGTCCTCAGAGGTTCAAGTGGGATCTTGAACACAGGAAGTTGTAGCTTCCAACTGGTTGCAGCCAGAGAAACCAGGGTAGCAGGGTGGTGCAAGGGAGAACAAGTGTTCTCTGTTATACAGGTTGGAGCCTGTGTAACTGGAAGTTGGTGCTTCCATCCAGTTGGTGCTGGAACATATAGGGAGTTGGTTCTTCCTTCTAGTGGGTGCTAGAGAAACCAGGGAGTTGGGGCTTCCTTCTAGTGGGTGCTAGAGAAACCAGAGAGTTGGTGCTCTCAAATAAGTTACAGCTTGTAAAACAGAGGTAGCAGCCTCACATTGAGTTGGTGCTCAATTAAAGATGATGTACAAAACTTAAAAGATTGCCTATCAATTCAAAGAAGAAGAGGTTTTCTCCCTTTATGGGTTTCCTCATGAAAATCTATCTCTGTGTATACCTTATGTGTGACTGATACTTTTTACTTCTACTGTCCATATGATGTATAATGTTGATGATCACTTGAAGAAAGATTAAGAATATTTTAATATACTTAAAATTGTTTAAGCTCAAAGACAACTGATTCACCCCCCCTCTCAGTTGTATTAGTAATTTCAACATCTACCTCATCTATAAAATTTGTAGTGATAGCAAACCTAAGTTTACACCTTCTTGTCACCTGCAATTTATCATTATCACATATCCAACCAAGTGGGTATGGTTTAGGATGTGGAATTGTTTCCAATTTTAATTTCTTGACAGTGTCTTTAGATATAAGGTTTGCTTGAGATCCAGTATCAAATAGAATATCTATCTTGGTATGCTTTAAAACAACCCTTATGTGAAAAAGTTCGATTCTTTCTTTTTCTTATCAAGTTTCATTGAGATTATTGTTACTTGAAGAACTAGTACTTGCAATAGAACCCTTACCTTGATAACCCATGGCTGTAATCTTTGTTTCATCTCCCGAATCAGAACCTAAATCATGTTGTATGGTTGCAACAGTCTTTGACTTCCCTTTGTTGCCAAACTTTTTGGGTCTTCTTTCAGGATGAAGTTTCCAATAATGGTCTTCATCATGGCCATCTTTTGAACAATGTTTGCATGTAAATTTTTCTCCCTCTTTCTTAACAACAACATTCTTTTTGCCATTGCACTTGAACTTCCTCTTTCCTTTGTCTCCATGACTGAAAGGATTCTTGTTACCCTCATGAGTTTCATTCCTTCCTCTTTCTTCCAAATGAGTTTCCTGAACACAAACTTCATCTAGATTTGAAGAATTAAACATGAGTATTGTATGTCTCAAATAACTATGTAAAACTCCAATTCATTTGAGTAAAGTTTCTTGAGAAGACAAATCTACTCCCAAAACCAGAGCTCTTCTCATAAATTCTTGAGTAAAGCTTTGCACATTTTGTCCTTTAGCTTGTCTAAAAAATTTCCAATCCATAGTATCTTTTTGCATATATGCCAATGGGTAAAATTGTTTTTTAATTGCAACAATAAAATCATTCCAAGAGGTTAAAATTTTACCATGTTTCTTCATGTCCTTTTGATTCTTGGCTTCCCACCAAATGAGTGATGCACTATCCAATCTTAAAGAAGCAATTTGAATCTTAGTTTCACCATCTTGAATTTTTTGTATCCTACAATACACCTCAATCTGACGAATCCAATTATCTAATTTCTCAGCATTTACTTCTCCATTATACATTGGCAATTCGAATTTAATATCAAGATTTAACAAAGGAATTTGTGGAGGAGTTTTACCATGTCCTTTTGGAGAATTTGGAAGAGGTATTGAATTGGTAGAAGAAGAGGAAGATGGAGGTGAGGGTGGTGGAGAAGCACCATTCCCTCCATTTCCATTTGGAGTCTTATCACCACTGTCTCCCTTGTGCTTTGAAGGGTTGGAGCCTTCACCTTGCAACTTTGTATTACTTTCTTCCATCAAGACTTTCATCATTTATCTCATTTCCATGAAATCCTTTCTGAGATCTTCATCTTCTATAGGAATATGTTCATGACTCTCTTCATGAGCCATACTTGGTGAATGCCTCCTTGAATCTTGAGGTGATGATATAATCTTTCTTCTTTAAGGATGAGAACTTGGCTCTACAAGTTGACCTTCTCCTCTTGTGAGTTTCAACCTTGTGAGCATCAGAAAACAAAACACTTGCAAATAATCAAGCCTTTAAAAACCTAAGCTCCGATACCAACTTGATCTAAAAATGATAAAGACTTGTATTCTTGAAAATATTTGCAAGTTTTAATTCAAGTGTTCTTATGCAAATGGATAAATTTTGCAAACAAAACTTTTATATAAATTACACATTCAATATGCATATAATCAATAGCAAATAATAGTGAACATAAAACACATAACACAACAAATGATAAAGGACTTCACCCCTCTCTTGGGCTACATCTCCTGGTCCAGCTTCCAATGGATCTTTTGTATTATTTGCTCAAAGTGCTAAAATATGTGCTTTAAAATGCTCAAAATTCCAAATAGATGGCTCCAATGGCTTCAGAACGTCCAAAAACCCCTAGCTAGGCTTTTTCGGCACCTCGTTTGGCCAAAAATTGAAGAAGATAGGATTCCTGGAAGTTCCCCTTCAAACTTGTTGTCTTTGGATCACCAAAATGCACCTCTACCTCCTCAACCTAGCCTCGATGCACATATTTGTGTTAAAACCTAGCACTGGGTGCAACAGCAAAACGGTGCAAATTGTAGGATGGTTAGGGCGCACCTAGCCCCTAGCTGCCAAAACCGTGGACATATGGTCACCATGTGACCACACGCTCATACAAAAAGGGGCCAAGGTTTTAAAACATGTGGTAATGGTCAGAATACACATGCACCGGTGGTTACATGGCATATATATATATATGACCGGGGGCCGGGGCTTAGCCCTGGCCCGGACTGCGCCCCATTTCAAAACATTTGAAATTCAAATAAATTTTATAACAAATATATGTTAAGAACTATAGGTGGGCACGTCGGTTGGGCGGCCCTTCCCAAAGCTCTTCCCCTTGCCTGGAGGTCATGGGGTCGAGTCCTGCCAATTACATAAGTTTTAAACCACTGTCCAGGTGACATGTGGTGGCCATTGAGTGGGCCACGTGTCACCATTCCATTCGCCACAAACATGCCACGTGTCGGATGCCAATTCATCCACATGACTGCCAACCAACACCTGCCATGTGTCGTACGACCCTGCCACATGTCATACGGCCCTGCCACGTCAGTGTTCGTATAGACTGTACGGAATATATAGTTAGCACACATTTTTTTTACCTGTTTGACGATTTGAACAGAATGCGATATCTCTCTCATCCGACGTGCGTATGAACCCAAATGAGTTGTGTTGGGTTTGTGACGATGAGGCCTACACACCCGTTCTATTTGAAGCGATTCCAAGCACTTTGAATTTTGAGCAAAATTTGATCCCCTGGATCACTTAGGTACCCATTGTTTCACCATATGCTTATACCTGAGTGGAACATCTATGTCTCCTATGCTCTCATCATCATAAGAGCATGATCCTCCTTCGGCAAGAAAAAATTTCATGCATCTACAAAATTTTATTCTGACTTTTTCACCTTTGGTCCTTGTTTGCTTATCATATCTACTAGATGCAGTCACATTTCCAGCCTCTATTTGTCCTAAGTTTTCCTCACTCGATGAAGAAATATCTGACAAGTACATGTTTGGTTGTACCTTCAGTTGCATGTGCATGTGTTGTTAGTTAGTAGTCCATCATCATATTCAAAGTTCTAAATAATTTTTTTTATATCTTTAGTTTTGGATGCAAAATTACACTAGGGTGAAATTACCAATATTAGTTTATATCTTTAGTTTTGTATGCACAATTAGACTAGGGTGAAATTACCAATATTAGTGTTCAACCACCTAATTTAATGTGATATCCCTCTTGATTTTGGACATATTAAGGACATATTAATGTGATAACACTAAGGACACGATAAATTTATCATATGGATCTAAGAAAAAAATAGTAGTAAGGTTGTTGTTTGTTGGATTTTTGCAAATTAGAATTATTATAAGAAATGTCCATTGAAGATGAGGGTCAATGCTATGGAGTAAGAAATCCAACCATCTGTTGGTGTGTTGCAAATATTGGGTGCTTTAGTTGGAAATATGTCTAAGGCGAGCCAAGAGTAGAACTATACAAATATTAGTTTTGTTCAAGACAAGAGTAGAACTATACAAATATTAATTTTGTTCAAGCCAAGAGTATAACTATACAAATATTAGTTTTGTTCAATCCAAGTTGAAGAATAATTTAGTTATGGCAATGGTTAACAATAGTGCAACCCACATTTTTATGTAGGAATTAGTGGTTGTTAAACTCAATGTGCAGTTGAAATTGGTGCAGTATTTTTTCAAGGAAGTAAACTCTAAAATAGGTAGGGTGGTTGACTTGGATAAAGGAGTCAACTTATAGATTGGACACTAGAGTGGAACTACTAGTTTCAAAGTGGTATCCATGGATGACTTTGAAGTTTTTTGTGTGCAAGAGTTTATGAGGATGTGATAGGTGGCACCAATCCCTCACCTTAACAATTTGTTAAGATTTGATGACATAAAGCTTCACGTAATTCCTGTGTTGAGGGGGAAATAGAGTGCAATCACTAGGAGACTACCATGACTATGATTACAACAACCAATCATGCAGTAGTGAAACTTTACAAAGAGGAAATTGGAGGTTTTAAGACATCAAAGAAGATCTTGAGTGTAGGTTTTTGGTAACCTTTGGTGGATGAATGCCCACACAAAAAGTTGTTTACTAGGTTTGAATCCATAGTAAATAACACTATGTCTACAATATCCAAAGTAGTGGATATCTATTTAGAGAATCAATATGTTCTAAAATTTCGTTGGATGGTTCATTTGACTTAAGCAGTTCAGGAAAAAATGATGTATACTTTAAGGAAGGAATGGATTCCAATGTTAGTGTTTCCAGTGGCATTGGTGGCCACTTTGCATCCTTTTATCACTAAACAAAATCATAGGATGACTCACTACTATATTGGAAGGTAGTGGAGCCAAAGCACCCCACAAGGAAGTAAGTGCCTAGTTTGGTGTAAGTTGGTAGGAATTAGCATATTTTAAATGCGAGATCAGGCACTCGAGTCTATTAAAGAGAGAATCACATACATAGAAGTGCATTAGAAAATACAAGTAGGAGTGTTTGATTCTCAACACATGATGATGTACTTTCATGGTTTTCAATGTAGAATTGGACTAGCTACCTAGCTTGTTTGAAGGCATGAAGACAAAGGTATACTAAGGCATGGGAAATTGGATTTGAAGGTAAGTACAAGTGTGTGTGGAAATGTGAAGAAATTGAAGCGAGTTTAGTTGAAAATGGATGGTGAGTCTGTGTAGTATAGTAGTTAGTTGACAAAGACATGTAGAATTTACGAGGATGTTGTTGGGGCAACATTGAACATAAGTGGGGGAGGAATCAAGATGTCCAAGTTTGCAAGCAGGACATATAGAAACACGTAATGATTACATGGATTTCCCCCCTACTTTTGAAGGTGGGAATGTGGTCTACTATGTTGCTAATTCCAAAAAGGTGGTGGTCGGGGAACACAGCTCCTCCCTACAAGTAATTTCCTTCTGCTTGTCTAATCAATTGAGTTAAATAGGCTAATAAGGGCTTGGAAGTCTCAAATAGTTGTGTTAGTTGAATTCCATCTAGTTCATAGTCAACTTAGTAATGTAGATTGGGGTTGTAAATATTATTTGAAAGGGAGCCTCTTTTATTATATCCTATCATAAGGAAATATCTAGTGGAGTTCTTGTAATGTGGAAAGACATTGGAAATTTCAACCAAATAAGTTTTATGACAGACAATTCAAGACATTAAGCTATTACCCACATCCCAACAAATGGTTAGTCACTCTGTATTGTTAGAATCCATGCACCTATTAATCCTAGAGACAAAGAAAGAGATGCATTCTAGGGTACAAATTGATATTGGAGAAGCTTTGGCTCGAGGAAATTTTAACAATACCTCCTATTCACATGTTGCAAAAGGGGTTTTGAAGAATATTGAAAGAGGAATCTCCACCTACAATTTCAACTTCATATGTGCATTGGAGTGTAAGCTACGCCAATTGTTATTTGAACCTATATTTCAAGTATTTGTTGCTTAAGACTTAGTGGCAATGCCGCATTTTTGTGAAGATAAAAATTGGATTAATCTTAGTGAATGTTTGCATATTATAAGGGGAAAGTGGGAAGATGTATTTACAATAAAACTATATTTGGGTGGTGAAGATTTTATGTGGTGTATTTACAATACAAGTACTACATTAAGAGCCTATGTAAATTTACAATCAAATGTCATCATTAAGAACCTATGTAAACTGTTATGACTATAGAGACCACCATACACATCTTGAATACTCATAAGGATCACGGGGGCTTCACCTTGTGGATGACCAAGAATTATTTAAGGGAAATGGGAAATGGGTACTCAAAGAAAGATACATAGGGACATATACCTCTAAGTGAATATCCTCAAAGTAAATCATCATCCTCGTATCATATTTTAACAATTGAGTGGTGAAGGAAAAATGGATATGGTGGGGTCAGCTAGAAACATGATCAACAATGGAAGTGATATCATCGGATTTCATAATAACAGGGAATGTCATAGGATCATTTTATGGGTCCTAATGAGGCATAGATGGAACTTGCATATTCTTCAATTGTTTCCTTTATCAATAATAGTTGGTACAAGAGTGGGGACCTCTACATATTTGGTAAGTTGGTTTCAAATTAATATAATCAAATCAAAGGGTGCAATTTTAGGGGCTCTCGGGATAACATGATCCAAGTGTGGGTTTCCCCATCTATCTTTACCAATGAAATATGGAGCAATATTAGTTTTCTAGCCATCATTAGTGGGCATAACAATAAGGTTTATCTCAGATATGCTCAAGTAAGGATAGGTTAGTTATGGCGATAAGAATAAGATAAGAATAACATTTTACATTGACCTTGTGTAAGCCATTCCATTTGGTGTTTGTTGCATTAAGTGTAAAGAACAATATTGGAGAATTATAAGATGTAAGTTAGGTATGATCTATTTGTTACCTCTTTATTACCTTTTATTTTAATTGTATTCATATTTTGTATTGATCAAATGAGGAATTAACCCAAAACTGATGCCATTAGACACAAACTCAATCCTAAGGCCAACTAATGAGAAAAAACAACACACGCTAATTAATCTAGGAGTCAAGCATGCAAACAAACCTTCTTACAAAGAAGCGCTAGTTGGTGATAGAATCCAACATCATAGAATCGATGCACGAAGGGGATGAGTTTTAGTGGGTGGGAAAGTTACGTTGACAACCTGCTTAACGAACTAATGCCCTAGTGCAAGTTACCTCATCGAGCAGTGGGAAACCCTCCAAGGATTCTGAGTGAGTCTAGCCAACGTCGATCCTAGGTACAACACCACCTTCCCTGTGCTGTCACTTTGTGTAGGAAGTCTAAAATATTATGGCCTCTATGGTACCACCTACTATACCAAAGAAGAGGGGGGACAATCGAAAATTGACACCAAGACCAACAAAGCAGGGTTGATTACTCTGAGGGCCCCAATGCGACCTCATAATTGACCCTTGTGTTAAAAGGGATTCCCAAATTCAATGATATAGCAACTGGATTTCACTCCCTAACTCAAGGATTTATGTTTGTTTAGCAACTTTGGAAAGTTATTCTTACAATCCTATTCCAAATCTCTACACCTAAGCTAATATGGGTTTGAAGAGCCTTAGAAAAGTTGCTAGACAAATTTTAATTAGCGCTTGATTTTAGGCTGTTGTTACTCAAAGGAGTGGTCATGAAACTGATGGCATTTTGACTCGACTCTTTAAACCATGCAAGAGGAAAATTAAATGCAAGAAATTCAACTTCTATGAAAACTAGCTATGGGAAGGAGAAAGAGGTTTTAAGCAAAGAAATAATTTCTTGATAGATTACTATGTGTGAAGTACTGCAAAATGACCCAAATTTTAAAAATACAATGCAAATGTCATAGTTATATCATAATTCATAAAGATATAAATATGCACAAGTCACATACATCCTAAAGGACCAATCTCATGGTATAGGTAACAACCCACATAATGTGATGAACATCATATGAAAATGATAATATCTCTAATGAACCTCAAAACCTATGGCAACTAAAACAACATGAACTAGGTCAGTCAATAACATATTCAAACCAAGAACAAATAGAACATCATTCAATAACATCACCTCAAGGAATCTAGAAGGAAATGGAGCCAAGTACTCCTCTCACAAGATAAGTAGCATAATCACCAAGTGTTGGGTATAAATTGCAACAATGGTGTACACAATGTACTAATCTAATGGTTATGAATTAGATCCCAATTCTCCAATGGTATTTCTATTTTGTAGAACTTGTGTACTGGTAGAAATTCTCCTAAACCTCCTTTATGTCCACTTAATCTCTATGAAAAAACGATCATGGTTCAACAACATCTCCTCCTATCAATTGCAAATCACGAAAGTTGATATATTGTCTATGATGTTTGTTGAAATCATCATGTAATCTACATATAATATAGTTGTGTTTGTTGCAAGCCTATAGAGTCTCTTCATCAAAGTGTGTGCCTTCCTTTTTTCCATCTAATGATTCCCATTTCTTAATCCCTTAACATTTTGTTGACAACAGGGTGTGTGTTTTCTATAAACATTTCCATTTAAAGATTCATTTCTCTTCCATTGAAGTCACGTACTAGCATTACATACCCTTTTTCTTCAAATTAGTTTGTTCTTTAGTACGTGGTGATATGACTCTTCACTATTTAGTCCTTATCTCTTTTAAAACTCTAATTTGGAGGGGGAAAATAGCATGCATTTGAGAAGGTGCTAGTGCTTCCTTATTGTATTTCGAACCAAAATTATTGATTGTTTTTGTTGGTTTTCTTCAACTTTATGGTGTCTTGCAACTCCTCCATTATGATACATGCAATGTCTCCATATCCTTTATGATTACTTGATCCTTGGTTTTGTGTTGACCATATTTATCCCTGCATTTATTGAATTATATAGCCTTCATGTTCATGAGTCTCAACTGGTACTAAAATATCTCATTTTTTTGCTAGTGTCCCCAAACTACAACCTCTCCTACAAAGGTAGCCCCTAAAATTCCATGTCATTATTTTCAAATTGCCTTAGGTCATCCTAGTTATGTCTCCCTATTTTTGAATTTTTCCTTTTAACTCTTATATATTAGATTTATCATTCCAAAGGATGACACACTTGTCTTGGTTTCTTACTTCCCTCTCTAGGGCCCTTTCTTTCCTTCCTTCCTCTTATTAGGCAAGTGTGAGATCCTCATCAATGAACCATTTGGACCCCTTTATCCTCCTTCTTTATCATAATGTTGGAGATCTACCCCATTCATTTTGATGTGTGACATTCAACAATATTTCTCTACCTATCCAACTTTGTGGTTTTTTACCACCATTTCTATGACTTCTATTGGTCCTAACCATCATATGGTATCTCTCAAGGAGCCTATCGATGTCCCGATTGTGTCTTCATCCTCATTTTTTTCCTTCACTCCTTTGATTATAGTGTTCTCACCCTTGCATCTTTTTTACTTTTGTTCTTTCAATATGTTATACCTCATCTCCTTGGGTGTAACCATGAGACAATTAAATAAAAATATAACCCTAGTAATAATAGGATAAGAGACTATGCATTATCATTAGAAAGTGAAAAATGAGAGGGGGAGGAGGATTCCCATGCACCCACATCAAAGATATAGGTGGACGTAGAGAAGGAAGAGGATCAAAATGTACCTATAAGATCATTGATAATGGAGAAGGTATCAATAAATTATCTTACGATGTCCTCAAGGGAGATTCAAAGTTTGAGAGAGTTGGACCTCGAAACCATGGGAGGAAGTCTAGAATTTTTTTTCAATACTCTCCCGACACTCAAGGTAACATGAAAGAACTCGACGATGGAAAACTAGTGCCTTAGAGGGAAAGGGGTACCAATTGGCCCATTCTAAAAACCAATATGAGTTGTTTTCTTAAATTGGACACTAGAACTACTCGAGAGCCCTGTGTGATTCATATCCTAGTCGAAGGATATGAATATCCACAAATTTCAAGTTTTTTGACAATTTTTACAACATATATTAGGAGTGAATATCCACCATTTAATTCATTGATCTCAAGATCAAATACCTGAGATAAATTCTTGAAGGAATAACTCTCTTCAACAAATACTCAATTTATATTATATAATGTGAAGAAAACCTAAGTAGGCACATTAATGTTACTACATGGTTATTGTTAAGGTCATAACCCGCACATAGGTAGATCAATGTATTCAGATGTAATAAAGGTCAATATTAATAAGGCCTTTCAATAAAATAGAATAAGGCGGATGTAAGAAGACCTAATAGAAGCTTCCGTTTCTAGAAGGATCTTCCTCTAGATGCTTCTCTTAATAGACATATTTAGTATAAATAAGGGGCGAGGGTATGAGAATCCTAGCTTGGAGATTATTGTAACAGAGCTCTGCTCGACTGGAGGTTTCCCCCTCGAAGAGGCCTGTGAACATTGCTTTCTGAATCAAAGTGTTTTTTCTATTGCTATTTCGTATATCATTTCTGTGTATTGTGAAGATTCTGCTGGATATTTTACTATTATTCTGTCATTTCTAGCATTTTATTTCTATTCTGCATATTTTATATATCTGGTATCTTGCAAGTGGTATCAGAGCACTTTCCTTGGGCAGACATTGTGAGCAAATATTTTTTATTTTTGCAGATTTTTTTTTTGGAGTAGAAAAAAAAGGGCCGCGATTCTCGAAGTTTTTGGTATATTTTTGTGCACAATTTTTAAAAAAGGGTTGTATATCTGAGTTCCTCTCAGAAAAACACCCAATTTGAAAAAAAAAGAAACGGAGTCCGGGAAGTCAAGATATTAAAATTTTAAAATCTGCAAATTTTCAGGATTTTTTTCGCGGACGGCGGCGAGAATGTTTTTATTTTTGTAGCATCTGGAGGCCAAATTTGCCCAAATAAATTACATATCTGAGTTCCTCTCACAATTTCACCCAATTAAAAAAAAAATCATCCAAAAAAGAGTCCAGGAAGTGAAGTTATGAACATTTTAACTTCAACAGTTGTTTAGGGTTTTTCCAGAAAAAGCCTCGATTTTCTACTGTAACTTATTGGGTGAGTTCATAGGATGCTCAGATGGCTATTTCTTCTCAAAACCTAAAAGAAATTATTGAATCATTCAAAGCCCAATTCTTTCACACATTGGATGACAGATTGGATGCATTTGTACATGGCCTCACAGACAGCCTCACAGACAGCCTCACAAACGGCCTCAATGATAGTTTTCATAGTATTCAAGATTCATTGAATAACATGCAGGAGAGATTTCTTATGGAGGGCCTCAGGGATGAATATAATCAAGAAATATATTCTTGGTATGATTTTGAGACAGATTGTGATGATTGGTAT
>ML804198.1:55112-68956 GCA_009831015.1 Picea engelmannii | reverse complement strand
TGGGTAATTAGATATAATAAATGTAAGAGGACTTCTTAGAAGGTTCTACTTCTAGAAGATTCCTCCTCTAGAATGTTCTTAGGTGAGGGTAGAACTATATAAAGGGGTTCAAGCAATGTAATGAGGGATGAAGAGAAGTATTGCATTTGGAGTGGTAACTCATTAGAAGGATGCCCCCTCGAAGAGGCAAGTGAACAAGAGAGGATCCCTTCCATAATAGGATCCATTGTATGGTGTTGCCCTACCTCAAGGGTTTTCTTATAATAAAGTGTGGTTTCTTCTATCTTGCTTGTGGATCTATTGTGTATTCAGTATTTGTGGTGATTATATTTGTAGATCTATTCAGGTTTTTAACAGTTACCTCACATTCTCTAAATCTTACACATATCTATGTAACCATTATCCAATGCACCAACCAACAATTTTCTCATCTAACCTATGCACATGGAATCCCTTTAAGGCCACTAATGAAAAGACTTATGATAGGTAGTTTTCAACACTTATTTTTTGAAACTCACGGAGAGTACGCTATCGAAAGTTCTGGTTTCGGAGGCTAAGAACGCCTTTTAAAATCCGGCTAAGCTGTCGAAACTGCAGGTTTTCAAAACTATTTCAAAACTTTTTGTTTAGATCATAAATGAATTTGTTTCAATATCAATCATAACAACACTTGATTTGATCCACACCCTTTTGATCATTGTCCTGTAGCAACTATAATGGGATATGCCTTTGTTGCAAGAGTGTTGATAGTTGGCACGAAGGATGTCTTCATATATGCCAATGCCAACATTGTTGTATCAATGAGATGTATAAAGGGAAGACACGGTGCTTGCACTGGGCTTAGTGTTGGTTAATGTGTGGAATGAAAAGAGTTTGGCACTTGCTTGGTTTATGTGTCGACATGTAACTGAGTTGAGGTTTGAATCTGTGGATTGGATCTGTGCATTGTGTGGTATGACCCGTGGATTTAGGTATATGACACAATTTGTGGCCTTGAACCTGAAGCTTAACTCATGGCTAGAAACCCTAAGGCTTGACTCATGGCTTAATCCATGGATTGACTCAAGAGTTAGCATATTGGATGATTTAGTCGATAAGCTTGATTTAGTGTAGGTTTGGTGTGACATATAGACATGAACTAGGGATTTGGATTAGGTTTAGAATCACTTCGAGCACCCATCACTTCATAAAAAAAGTGCATATTGTTATTTGAAAATATAAAGGCCAATAAAGCTAGGGTTATAGGCTATGTAACATTTATTTTTCATTTTTGTATTGCAGGTCAAGAGGACAAAGTCATAGGAGTTAACCCTAGAGGACAAAGTATGATCAATCCAAATTCATTAACTCCAATTTTAACCCAACATGTATGCGATAAACCCAAAAAAGGGCACCATCCACTCATGTTTTATTTCATTCCTTGCATGTCTTTAACTTCATCTCTCCCACAACACGTGTATGCTTCAAGTGAAAAAGAGGACACATTGCCACATCTAGGGTTACCAAAAATTCATCTTGGGCATCATTCAAGCATACAAACAATAGAATATTGCAAGGGTTTCATTGTGCCACAACTAGGGTTTCATATCGATAGGCCCAATATGAAAAAATACATGATCTAACACTCATTTCTTAGTTGTTGTTAGGGTGTTCAAGATTAGAGGTAGGAGTTTTTTGTTGTTTTATTTGTTTAGAAATTATTTATGTTGTTTATTTAGATTTTTTTTGGTATTTGAATTTTCAAGAATTTCAACATTTTTAAAGAACATATTAGCCAAAAGTAACATCCCTAAACCCTACAACAACATGGAAACCCAAACCCCAAGATTGCTAAACTCAAACCCAAAACAATGAATATGCCAAGGGAGGAATTTGCACATACTTATTGTGACAAGATTCCAAGGGGAGATAATCTCAAATGTAAATTTCTAAATAGCATTTCAAACTACATCAAATTGTTTTCAAACTAGAATTTCTAAAACTACGTATTGAGAGTCAATCCTATAGTCACAAACACAGTGATGCACAAACAATAGTTAGATTTGGGTATGGGGACAAATCCCACGAAATTACCATTTTTTATGGCAGGAATTATTGGCGACCTCCTTCTTTGTCTTTGTCTCTGTGCTTGGCCTCCTCCTCCTCCTCTTTCCCTATCTCTTCTTGGCTTTATCTCCTACCCATTTCCCCTCTTCTCTGTCGTGCGAGTGTGAGTGCGAGTGGTATAAATTTGTGAATGCTTGGCCTCCTTCTCTGTATGATCTGTGCTTGGCCTCCTCCTCTTTCCCTATCTCTTCTCAGCTTTATCTCCTGTCGATTTTCCCTCTTCTCCTCCTCCTCTTGCCCTAGCTCTTCTCGGATTTATCTCCTGCCGATTTTCCCTCTTCTCTACGAATTTCCCATCTTCTCTGTGAATTTTCCCTCCGTCGCACGCAAGTGTACTGAGTGTGAGTGATATCTAAAATCGTGAATGAGTAAGGTGCGAGTGTGGAATGTTTTGTTTGTTTGAATTTTGTTTTTATTTTATTTTTTTAATTCATATATTTTATATAATTAATTTATATTTAATTTATATATATATATATATATATATATATTATATATTAATTGATTGATATTTATAGATGTTATTTATTGATTGATTTTAATAAAGCAACTAGATATGATGATGCTACAAGAGATTATATGTGACAAAGAAACTATGCAAGAAATAGCCAAAACAACTTGGAAAGGTTGTATCTATCTAGCCACCAATATGGAAGGAAACTTTGGAGGAATGACCATGTTATGGAACTCTAATAGAATCATAATGATGAAACTCACTCTGAAACCATAATATCATAGGTCATTTCAAAGAAATAGGCTTCAAGGAACATGAGGATAACCAATATATATGGGCCACCTAGCCCAATTCATAAGAGAACCTTCATTGAATCCCTCAAATCCCTCAAATCCATAAGAGATATTGTTGTTGGATATCGATGGATAATAAGAGGTGATTTCAACCTAATAACAACCCTTAGTGATAAAAAGGAGGCAATAGAAGGCTAGAAGAGAACAACCTATACTTTAAACATATTATTGAAGACTTAAGACTAATGGAAATTTCCACAATCAATGGCCATTTTACCTAGAATAATAAAAGGGGAGGCTCAAGCTAGATTGATGTCTGATTGGATAGGTTTTGATTCCTTGAAAAAAATATGTAGTAAGGGTTTTGGGGATATAGGGGAAGTCTTACAAGGTGAAAGGTCAGACCATTGGCCCATCTCACTGCAATGGGATAACAAAGGAATACCAAAATAAATAGCATCCAAATTTGAGCAATTATGGTTTTCACACCCCAACTTGCAAGTAAGAATTGTCGAATGGTGGAATTAGGGAGGAAACATCCAAGGAACTAAAATGTAAATTCTTTAGTAAAAAATAAAGTATCTTGAAACCAAACACAAAAAATGGAATGCACAGGAATTCAAAAATATCTTCTAAAATAAATGGCATCTTAAGAAGAAAATGGCCATCCTACAGAGACAAATCATGAAGGAGGGCATGTCAAAGGAGGCCACTCCTTCATCAATCATCAATACAAGAAGGAATTTACATAAAAAAAAATAGGAAGAATGCCTCTCGAAGTATAAATATATAGTAATATGGCTCAAAAATGGTGACAAGAACATGCATTTCTTTCATCACACCACCATGAATAGGTGGAACCATAATAAATTTGTATTCCTAATAGATGCAAAAGGAAACATAGTAGATGACCACACAAATATAGAAAATCTTTGGCCTCTAATAGTGATATGAACACCCTTAGGATTATTTCCAAACTAGGGATGGGTCTCAGGGGATTGATCATCATTTGAGGAAGAAAACAAGGTTCTTAAGCCTTGAATGAATCTTGTAGGGCTCAGGGGCCATGAATAGGCCTCAAATCACTGCATGATTCCTATAATGGAGATTTTTGGACTCTCATTAGGATATTGGCATCATTAAAGACCTTTTACACCCACGAGATGGGTCTACGGGCCTTGACCATGGTGAATAAACAAAAACAAATACCTTAGCATATAAATGAAACTTCCACATCTCAGGGGCCATAACAAGGCCTGAAACCACCACATAGGCCCTTTAGAGGTGATATTTGGTGTCAAAGTGGTATATGGATCTAAAGAATTGGGATCATTGAACTTGCACATGAAGTACAATATCTTATACATATTTTTAATAATAACCCTTTTTCAAGCCATACTAGACATGGAAAAATTCTTGAACATGTGTTCAAAAGATAAAAATGGGATAACAAATGACATCAAAATATATGAACAATATAAAAAAAGAAAAGAGAATAGCTATATTTCTAATGATGTAAGCATGGTGATAGATACACATGAAATAGTACATTAGTATATTCATGAAGGAATAATGTCGATGATGTATGAAAATACCTACCTTGTAGGGTTTGTTTTAATATTCTTTCACTCGTTAAAAAATGTATTTTTTTATTTTTTATTTTTCTTATTATTATTGTTTGATTTTCTTTGTAATGTGTTCCTTAGTTTGTAGGATCCAATAGTCACGGATGTAGTCTTTTGGAAGAATTTGAACCTTCATTTTCTCAAATATGAGGTGTGTTGTCATTTTTCTTCATAAAAGGATATTGGGTTAAATCCATGACCTAGATTGTCTCTTTGATCTTACTTACAAGATTGGGGAACTTCATGGTAGCTAGAGGCCCAAAATGGATCAATCTATAACTGGTTACGTCATTGCTCTTCATAGCGAAAAGTATAATACATGCATAATATAAATAAAATTCACTCCTTGCATTATAAATGCACTTTTTAAGGTTTTTGAGGCATGAAAGACATGACACCATCCATAACATATCTTTACATAAGCTTAAAAATGCATTCTAGTTGATAAAAGTGCTCATTGTTGTTAAAATTTGAAATTTGGTAAAATAAATAGAGTTCAATTCATCCCAAGAGGGGTTAGAAAAATACACATAGGACACTCTTAAATGATTTCCATCATGTAGAATACAAAATAACATGGATGAATTGACATTTCCTACAAAATTCATGTCACATATTTTCAAAACTAATCTCTAGGTGCATGTTGTCAATTTGCTAATTTAGCTATTTCATTGTTTTTGCATGTTTTAACTTGTTTCTACCAAAATGCATGCCTAAGATTTTTAAAGTTTAAAATATTGATTTTCAAATTTCTTAGTGTTCCTTAGAACATTCTTGATCTATATACATTGTTATATTTCCACGTTAAATAAAAAATGTTACTGTTGCGCAAAAATACCACAAAATTGCCACATTACACCGAAGGACAAATCAAGTCAGAGTGGCTTAGAAAGATGCAGACTTGACATTACACAATCACCTATGGTGAAATATGACGGTTTATGCATGAATTATCTCAAGTGGAATACAACCCCATATGATCAAGTCTCGAAAATATTCTCCATCTACAAATTATTAATCATTTAATATGCATTTCATTTGATTTACACGTTTTTCACTAGCTCTAGAAATGCATCATTTGTTATGGAAATGCACATAGGGGCTAGAAACTGCATTCAAATTAGGACATGAAATATGGAAATTATGTATTAAGTTTACATTTTACATAGCCATGCCATATTGTTTTGGGTACCTTGTTTTACCCATAGAATTAAGTTTTTTAAGTAAACACTCAACATGTTGAGCACTTTGCATGCATTCTAAGCATGTGAAATGATGTTCCTTTGAATATGACATGCCAACTTTGCATACCAACTCTTTAGGTGTGCATATTTAGGGAAGGGGTTTCATTTTATTGAGTCTATATAAAATTAGGGATATATAATGTGCATTTTGTAACTAAACGAGTTTATAATTTAACTTGTAATTCCAACAAGGACTCCATGTCATATGTACAAATAGGATTAAGTTTATGATGATGCAAGAATGATTGTTAAGGTAGTTTTCACATTTCTAGAATGAAATAGCATAATACATATAGCAATGCCAATACACCTAGAAATACAAAAACACATATCTCAAGCAAATGAACAAAATGACTATGATCTTCATATACTAATAACAAATTTTGAATGCAAAGGTTATTGTATACAACTCCAAATTGGGTAATCCAATCGTCAATACTAATCCATAAAAATAATGGATAGGATCCTATTGGTGGGTATCCCAAGATAAATCTACAAAAACAAGAGATTTTATGCTATTGTACAAATAACAAAAATTGAATTTTGTCCCACTCACCATTTACTAGCAAGTTGTACTAATTGTTCACTTGAATATGAAGTTTGCTATAAGAACCAATCTAGAAATTTTTTCCATGTTAAGAACAAATCCTACACATCATCTTCTCATAAACAATACAAAAAGAAACAACATGTGAAATAGGACAATAACAAGTTACACCAGGGGAAAAACTTCATCGCTTAAACACGACACAAGACTCTGGAAATATAATTCCTTTGTATTCATTCATAAAGTCACTTACAGATTTTGAAACATTTATACAGGGTATGGGAACATTCCCATGCCATCCTTCCCTATTAGTATAACCCATTATTTCTTAAAATTCATAGTCTTTATAGCTTTTACAAACAGGTTCAAGATCCTATAAAACTGGATCTGATATACTAAAAATAAAACAAGATTGAATTTAATATGATGTGTAGGATTGAATCCTGATTTAAGAGTCAAACCCTTATCAACTAAGTCTTCAACAATCCTCGATCTCCTCGATAGTCTTCATAGTCTTCATAAGACAATAGAACATTTTCGAATTCCTTTTTTGACAGCTAAGCAATTTTGGCCAAAAATAGAAAGGCCACTTAGTCTTCTTGCCTTATCATCTTCCTCAAAAGATGGAAAGGGATGATGATCTATATCCCTGTAATTCTTATATTTCGATAAAAACCATTCCCACATGATCTAGAAACAAAATCCTTGATCCGAGTAAAAACAAATGAGTATTTTGTTAGTTCATGCGGTTACGGTGGATTAGAAGCGTAAAATCGTGAGGGTAAGCTGTCGAAAGCAGAACTTTCGATAGCTAACAATGCCTTTTGAAACCCACGCAAAATGTCAAAACCACAGGCTTTGAAAATATTCATCAAAACTTCAAAATTGAAATTCCTTTAGTCATTCAAACTTTAAGGTTACTCATTCAAGTTCTTTGCGGCCTTTGCTAAATTCTCCAGGCCTGGATGAGCTATAGGCTTTTCATATTGGAGCATTGGTTTCACCTTCAAACATCTAGCTACCTTGTGCAACTTTTTTTTTTTTTAAGCATCCTTTTTTTCTTCTTTTCCAATTTAACATGCATTTTAGCTATTCTTTGAAAATAGTGTCTTACCTCTAATGATGTCCTTGTGATGGTCTCATTTTGGGATTTGACCACTTTTTCCAGTAACGTAATATCCATGACTTCTTCCTCGATATTTTTGATCTTCTTTGATGCTGACTTACTGTGTTTTCTTGTTGATGCTTCAGGGGCCTCCAGATCTTGAGCTTCAGGTGGGAAAGGTGCTTCTTTGGGAGTTTGAAAATCAGGGGCTTCATGCTCAGAACTTTGGACTCTAGGTGTTGTTTCTTTAGTAACTTCTTTCTCAGGATCCTCTTATTCTATAATATCTACCTCCTCCTATGAATCTATATAAGTTAGATTCAAGACATTTTTATCATAGGCATTAGTTTTCCCTTCTGTAGCTTGGCTGAAATCAAGCATCTTTTTGGATCTCTTGGACTTAGAAGAAGAGGTTGGATCCTCTGCATTTATTGGGGAAATGGCTCTTCTTTTCCTTTTACTACTCTGTGGTGTTGAATATTTATTGTATGAGGTCTTCCTTTTGTCCTTAGGCTGGGGTTTTGGTTCAAATTCACCCCAGAAGAGAAGATGCTCCCAATTCTTATCCCTCCTCTATAATTCTTCAAGCACTATGAGTTTGATAAGGCTATGATGGAAAAGCCTACCCTTCACCTTGCTAGGTTTGGTCTGGACTTGGTGTGTCATTTTCATCAAACTTCTATGAAGGTAGAAGGGCAGATTCAAAGGACATCTACTTGTGAAATGGTTCATGAGCTTGAAATGGTAGAACATCACTCTACCATATCTTCCTTCACATGTAATATATACATGGATTGCTTTGAGAAAGTGTTGCCATTTTCCCTCCAAGTAGGTTCTAGGGATATCTTTCTTCCAGATAATACATTTATGTTTAGGCTTGAGATAAGACCTGAACTCAATGTATTTAGTAATGGTTGGTTTAAACCATATTTCACCAGTCCTTGGTATCTCTGTCGTTGCTTCAACAATAGCTTCATCAACCTGTAACTCAATTGTTCCCACTTTGGCCTTGGCTCCATCAAAGGTTAAGGAAAATGCCTCGGCCACTCCTTGGTGAAAACCTTCTAGTTTCTCACAGTACTTGTAGCATACATCATTTCTAAACATCTGGAAAATATCAGGGTGAGATTCTAGATATGTTATATCATTAAGCTCTTTCTTGAGCAGAACCCCTCCCTTATTCATCGGCAAAACCAATTGTCAACACCTGCAATACAATAAAATCAGGCTTGGGGAGACACATGGGCATTGATAGAGGATAGATTGAAGCTAGAGCAGAGGAAAAATGCATGATATGGGGAAAAAGGTTTGAATGAAAATCTGTTAGAATAAACCCTTAATAAAGAATGAAACTCAAATCATAATGATGATTGCATCATTCCACTAGGACATAAAACCATGTGATAGATTAGGTAAAAAATGAATGATGTGAGTTTATGTTGATCTTAGTTGGCAATAGAGAACTCAGATCTACCAGATTAGGGTTTAATATATTTCACCAAATAATCATATCAGACATACATCACTTGCCTAGATCGTATCATGATCCAATTCTAGTTAATTTCGACAGCACTTAAGATCATCATGACATGTGTACTAATGGTGATTTGAGAGTCTGATGGGACAATCTAACCATTAGTAGACTCTATGTTTTTGGTAGCTAAGAACACCCCACGCCTTCCTTTTTAGTTGACGAAAGTGATAGCTTTCGATAGCTTATAACACATTGAAAACTGACCCTTAGTTGTTGAAAGCTAACCTTTGAAACTTTTGCATTCGAGAGCTCAAAAAATCATTTTCCAACTTTGGATATACCTGGACACCTTTTTGAAACTCACCACTGGACCATTTACTTTGATTTTCTTAACATGAAGACACTCTCAAACAAATTTGGGGCAAATTTCCAAATAGATAACTGGAGACCAAATGACTATATCATAGGACCCTAACATTTTAGAGAGTAAGATATTTTTCTTATGGAATTGATTTTTGTGTTTATAAGAGTTAGATTTACTAGGTTTAAAATTTATTTAGCACTTTGTGTAATTTGGCCAAATTATGTCAAAAAAATCACCCGGGCTTTGGTTCAGTTGGTATATTCCAAAAACACAAACAAGTAGGTTTTAAAAATATTAGATAGAGCATAAATTTTTATTCTTCTTTCACCATGATAGAATATGAAAGTTTAATAGCTCGAGGAAGTTTCAATAATGCCTCAGTTTATCCCTTCAGTGAACAAAAACTGACCAAAAAATGACAAACACTAAAGGTTGATGAGACATATAAAATAAGGGGGTCCCAAATCAAAGTTGGGTTCCATTGGCTTAAGACATGTGAGAAGCCTACTATGAGATTTTTCAAAGCTCTGAATTTCAAGGAATTTTTGAAGCATATTAAGGCCCTCAAATTAAAAAACAATAGAATCATTGACCAGGGGGACATTGGAAAGGAGTTTTTTAATCATTACAAATTGGTTTTTCAATCTCAAAGAATTATAACAAAGGAAAGAAAGGTGTCTATGCAAACTTGTGTTGATGTAGTTCCAAGAAATTCGATGCAAAAGGAATAATGGGTATGTGATCAAAGGCTTATAATGTTGGATGAATTGATGACTACCCTCAAAGAAATGGTTGATTATCAATTTTTCACATGATACTACTTTCCATAATAATTTAATAAAGTCGCTTTCCATTCTTGGGTTTCTAGATATTCAGAATATGGGAATTTTATAAAGCGGCCATTTTCCTTAAGGATAAATTTCCAGTTTTAATCTATCTCCCTAAGTCATGAAAATGAGTCAAAGGATCATTATTTATGGGAGTTGATATTAAAAAAATGGTGTAAGTGGCCACATAATTCAATTGTGAAGGAGGTTTTTCCAACAAACTAGTAGGGATAGACTATATATGTATGATCCACTAAAGGTGATACATTATCTTCGGTCAAATGTGGTTGTGGATCATAATAAGAGCATTGATTGATGGTGACAATGAATCCTTCATGTGGAAAGTTTACATTTTACTTTGCAAGCTAGCTGGACCTTGAGTCAAATACAAATATGAAATTTGGAATCATTAACATATGTACTAGAACATATGAAAAATAGGGTTTATGGTTTACATGATGAATTGATGATGAAGAAAGTGGGCGTGTCATTAAAATTTTAGTTCATAAGCCCTCCCATATCATTAAGGCATGTGAATAGTCTATCCATGACAGATTTCAGTGCATACAGAAACTGTTTGAAAAAATTTCAACGTTGGCCCCATTCATAGGTCACTGTTGTTGGTGTCTAGTTCTCATACAATTTCCGTTCCTTGTTCCTTGTTCTGTGTTCCTCGTCCCTTGTTCCTTGTTCCTCATTCCTTGACCATGGTGTAGTCCCCAAGATACATTATTTTTGTACAAAACATACTAATGGCATAAAATGTCCCACACAAAGACCAAATTAATATCTGCTACATAAGTATTTTGTCTTTTTTCAAGGACTATGTAACGAATATCAATTCTAAGAAGATTCAAATAGGACCTAAGAACCTTAAGTTCTTTCCTTAACCATGGGTGACATAACACTATCATTCAATAGTAAAATTGTTACATTTCATTATCAGGCATCATGTGTAGTGAGGGCTTGAGCCACCACAAAGGAAACATACAAAGAATATTTGTCTTATGAAAAAGATATGGTACTATCCATTTTGAGGTTTCACATAGAGATTGTTCTTATAGAATACACTAAATTGCACCATAATATAATCCCTACACTCCTTAAAAACCATGTAACACCATTCAAATTAGACACAATATTCTTGGGACGAATTAGCTATACTATCGACGAACTTTTTCCGTCGATAGTATAGCTAATTCATCACAAGATTATTTACATATGTCTCTCTTACGATGATATCAAATGATGCTTGTATTAATTTCATATTTGGTTTATCAACTTGAAATATCAATTTGATACTTTTCAAGCTAGCTGGACCTTCAGTCAAATACGTCAAATACGAAACTTGGAATCATTAACATATCTACTAGAACATATGAAAAATAAGGTTTATGGTTTCCATGATGAATTGACGATGGAATAAAGTGGGTGTGTGAGTGAAATTTGAGTCCAAAAACCCTCCCATATTGTTAAGGCATGTGAATAGTCTATCCATGTCAAATTTCAATGCATACAGATACAGTTTGAAAAACATTCAACGTTGGCCCCATTCACATGTCACTATTTCCCACCTCTAGTATTTTTATGGTGTTGATTAAGAAATCAACGAAAAAGAGGGATTTTTCATCAAAAATATAACATGGATACATTGTATATACATTAATGTAGAACCTAAAATAAAAATGAATTAGAAAGACTGACGAAAACTTAAAACTTGCGTCAACCAAATTGTGTACTTTGAAAGAAAAATAGGGTTTATGGTTTACATGATGAATTGATGATGGAAGAAGGTGGGTGTGTAATTCAAATTTAAGACCAGAAACCCTCCCATATCGTTAATTCATATGAATAGTCTATCCATGACAAATTTCATTTCATACAAAAACTGTTTGAAAAAATTTCAACGTTGGCCCCATTCACAGGTCACTATTGTCGGTGTCTAGTCCTCATACAATTTCCATTCCTTGTTCCTTGTTCTGTGTTCCTTGTTCCTTGTTCTTTTTTCCTCGTTCCTTGACCATGGTGTAGTCCCCAAGATCCATTATTTTTTTACAAAAACATACTAATGGCATAAAATGTCCCACATGAAGACCAAATTAATATCCGCTACATAAGTATTTTGTCTTTTTTCAATGACTATGTAACGAATATCAATTCTAAGAAGATTCAAATAGGTAACAATATTGATGAAATCTTATATGATCATGATGATATAAAAATGAAAGATCTTCTCTTGGTTTCAAGAATAATTTATCCTCTACTGAACAAGGCCAACCACATGAAAGTGGAAGCTCATATGGCCCCTCCCCTCCCCCTCACATCACTCTCAATTGATCCCCAAAACCCAATCTATAAAATAGAAAATAATAGAAAGCAACGTCCTATTAAGATTCATGCATAGAAACTACAAAAACAAAAATTAATGAAGGTACATGAAATTATGTGTTTATAAATGACATTTTTAGTCTACCACGTACTTTAGCATATTGTCAACTATTTTCAGGTTTCAAATAATAATTAAACAACATGTAAACTAGGATATAAAAACATTGCATAAAACTTAAAAACATGTAATTAACCCATGACATTAAAAATAAATTATTTTAAGAGAATAATTCATACAAATTAAAATATTATATAGTCACGTACCTAATCCAACCTCAACATATGTGTAATCGTCCTTATTCTCTATCTTAATATTCTTCATTGAACTCGACATTTGTATCATCATCCGGTTCTAAAATGATGTTGAAAGGATTGATGATATCATCATCGTCATCAATGTCATTTTAGAGCATATTTTCATCGACATCATCATCAAGAATTGAAATATTGTCTCCTATGCCTGGATCACGATCTTCATTGTCTTCTTCATCTGTCGACCCTCCATGATCTTCCGGCTCTGTCTGATCTGTCGAATCATCTTCTTGATCTTCAATATCATCTTCTTCATGTAAATGAGTATACTTAATTGGCCTTCCTCTTGGATCATATCTAACAACAAATGACCAATCCCTTTCACCTGGAACATTTGAGTAAATGACCTGTTCACATTGGCTTGGAAAAACATAGCGATCATATCCTCTTTCAAGCACCATTTTTTTAATCATTGGAAATCCGTTAGCATGTTGAATACGAGTTCTTTCCTCATCACGTTCATGCATTCGTAACCTATACCATTTGACATCGAACAAAACTAATTTGAAGGAATTAAAGTCACACTCAAGTATATTGTTTAAATACCTATAGTATCTATTTTCATATTATCAGGGATGTCTGTCACTCCTAGATGAAACATTAGTGACCTGGAATACTGCAGTTATCCCACTATCAAAAGTTTTCCTAGTTTCATCCAATTGTTTGATGCAAAATTTATGACCATTTCACCGCATAGCCTTGTGGTGTTTCAACTGAAATATGTTAGATATGTAAAAGATGCATTGTCAATTAATAAATTAACATATATTTATATATAACTTCGCAAGTATCTAAAAAATAAAGTACACATGTAGTTACATTAATATAATATAAAATAACTGAATAAAATGGGTTAATTTGCTTACATGTCCATCTTTCAAACCATATGCTAGATCAATTTCCCACTGTGAAACATTGGCATCTCCATTACGACAAGATTCTCTAACCAATTCAGACAGTCGTTGCCATGATAACCTACCTCCATTATGTTGTTTACATATTTCAATCCATACATTCATCTAGTCAAGATTATTTGCAATGTATAAATGCAGTGCATCCCACTCTTGAGCAACTGAATAAAAAAAACATAATTCACCAATATTAA
>ML804198.1:21714-55062 GCA_009831015.1 Picea engelmannii | reverse complement strand
CACTCTTGAGCAACTGAATAAAAAAAACATAATTCACCAATATTAAATATTAGTTATAATGTACAATATGCAGGTAATTATAAATATTTATAATTTATGAAATAAATTATATTAATATATTAATGAGTATGATCATATACACACAAAAATGAAACTTTATATGTATTATTAATATAAATTTTCACAATTATTAATATATTACCTCTCATTTTTTTCATTCTACCTTGCCCCAACAGATGCTCCTAATATTCAAATTTTTTGATGGAGTTCACATCCCAAATGTGATCCACTGCATGCATAGTTGGCACTGCTAATTTAGGAAGATACTGACTGATATACACCATGGATTGATATACCATATATCCCTCCACCATAGAACCCTCAAGACGTGCTCTTTGTCTAACCAGTGCCTTCAATGATTTCAAGTGCCTCTCCACTATCCACATTGACCTTGTGTGAACAGGTCAACAAATTTCAWTCTCCTCAACTTGGTGTATGAGGTAGTGTTATTGTGCATTGAAAAATGTAGGAGGTATATACTTTTTCATTTCACACATTAGAAGAGGAATTTCTCTCTTCCAGTACTTTATATCATCTTCATGGATTTCTTTCAATGACAACCATCTACATGAGATCATGACACAAGAAAATAACATGTTTCAACGTAACATAATATAATATATTACATTACAAGTAAAACATGTGTCATTAAGTACAACAATAATTTGAAAGAACATTTTGCATATAAATCACAACTACTTACCTCATGTATTTTCCAAGATCATATATAACTTGTTTGACGTTGTTGTCAAAGTCATTTGGGAGAGATAGTGATAGAACATATTGTAACAACAAAATGAATCGTTATTTGTTTCGACCAAAGTAGACGAGAAAAAATAAAAATAAATAAAAATCTATAAGGCCAATATATATAAATATGTATACCAAAATTATTACCTTAATGAAGGTATGCCAATCATGTTTTTTTACCCCACCAAATTCACCTTTCTTCGTTAAGATATTTTTTATGTTTGAAGCAAAACCCATGGGAAATTTAACTCTTTGAATGACCTCTTTTACATCATTGCTTTGTTTCTCTATTAATAACCATGGAAGGTTATTTCGGTCTAGTATTCCATCTGATCTATTTGAATATCGGATCACACTTCACATTACATGATTGGCTTCTTGAATGTCACTACAATTTTTTACAATTTTTTCTTTGTCCCTCCTACCATCTATGATTCACCATAACTTTTAAGTTACATTCTTACCGATATGCATTGTATCAAACAAATGAGCTATTTTTAGCTCCTCATAGTAAGGCAACCTCATGAATTGAGCGGGATAACATTTCATTCCTCATGGAAGCCCATTATTAATACCTTCATGATGATTGCGGCCTTCATGAAGCATAAAATAAATCACAAAAATAATTATCAAATACGGTAAAATAAATTCAATCATTAAAATAAACATTCAAAACATTACATGATCTACGATACATTATGAAATTGAGTACCTTGATAATTTCTATTATATTCCAACCTCCATAGGCGAGGTGTCATTCTTCGTGTTTTTAAACCAGTCTCTTCTTTCCCATTGAAAAGATGTTTTTCAGTAGTACGATACCTATGGTTATTAGGAAGAAGGTGCCTATACTCATCAAACACCATCTTTCCTAAACTTTTTTAATGATGATACTTCATCTTAGGGCCACAAATTGGACATGCAAATTTACCCTTTGTTTGAAGACCTACAACAAATGGATTAATGTCAATTATACGATGAGATTATTTAAAAATTAAACATGCACCATGATAACATTAAAATATTATATAGTATTAAAGATCAATATTAGAATGCTATATACCACAAAAATGTGTTAGTCCAGGGGCATCATGAATTTTCCATAAAAATATTCCACGGAATTTAAATTTCTTCTCCCCGATTGGTTTACATATGTCATACATTGTGATTCCATCCCATCACTTTAGTAGCTTGTCGATAAGAGGCTCGATATACACATTCATATCTTTAACCTGGTACTTACTTGATTGTTTGAAATTACACGTAATTACTATAGGAATGATATCATGTAATATATATAATTAAATAAATAAACAAAAGATATTATGAAAAAATTGAAACAAATGAAAATGTTAAATTCAAAAAATTAATGTAAACAAATACCTGGAACAATCATTGTCAACATTATGTGCTCCCTCTTTATTGACATCCAAGGAGGAATGTTATTGTTGATAACAAAAATAGGCCACACTGAGTAAATAGACCTAATCTCCCCGAATGGATTAACACCGTTAGTTGCCAATGAAAGCCTAACATTACGAGGTTCATCTTTGAAATCTGTCCATTTTTCCTCAATTTCCCTAAATGCAGAACCATCGGTAGGTATTTTAAGAACACCATCTCCACTTCTGTTATGTGCATGGTAATCCATAAATTGTGCTATTCTTTCACACCTCAACAATCACTGAAAACGTGGAATTATGGGAATATGATGAAGAACCTTTCGAGGCACCCTTTTTGTTACTTGATCGATTCGATATCTACTGATAAAACATTGCAGACATTCTGTTTTCGAAGCATGTTGTCCATAATATATAATATGGTCATTAGGACATGCATATATAGTTTGATAATCCATTCTAATGTCTTTCATAATGGCATGCAAACCTCGATATGTGCGAGGTAAAATATTTGACGATGGTAACAAAAATTCACCTAACAATCTACAACATAACAAATAACTAGTTAATGTAAGAATAATAATCGTAAAAATTGCATTCTTATTTTACACATTAATTAACACTAAAAGAAAATAGAAAAAAATCAACATTTATGTATAATATGAGATGAAACATATTACATACCTTAGGATCTATGTCATACAAGTGTTCGACAAACTATTCATAACCTTTAAGTTCACTAGTAGCAATGTAGCAGAGAGAATATTTTCTCTTGATCCTTCATAAAGTCGTTTGTTTGCCTTTTCTAATAGAGGTTCATCATAAATACCAACATTGTCTCCATCCTCATCCGGCTGTGAAAACAAATCTTGAATCATTTGATTTGTCCCATCATCTTCTTCCATGGGATCATTAACTTGATTTGTCCCATCATCTTCTTCCATGAGATCCTCATTTGCTTGGTCATGATGTTCCTCAACTTGTACAACATCATTTCTACTAATACTTGGTGCAATATTCTGCGGAAAGTTAGAGGGAAACTCTAACTTTATAATTACAAAAATCATGCAAAATTAGTGTATACTATAACAAACATTCAAACAATATATATATATATATATATATATATATAATTTTATTTAAAATTGACAAAATAAAAAAAGATAATGAATATCTAGCTAATTACCATGGGACGATATTCATTCGATTCGCCATCAATGTGCCCATATTTCCTACAATGTTTTGTAGTTGTTGCTATTAAAATTCTTACAGGACGTACGAGGCAACATTTTGTACAAGGGAAATAACATCTACCATCACCCTTTTCACCTGATTTACTTTTTTCCCCACTTCTAACTATATTCTGCGACATTCTTCCACACAACTTTGGCACAAAATACCCTTTCGGAACTGTTGTTGTTATAGCAAGATTGTCGCAACAACTTTAAATCGTCAAATATTTATAGTTCAATGTTAGGTCACAATTGTCGCAATTGCAACAACAGTGACCTAAAATATTTATTTTTTTTACCTATTTATTTGTCATATTTAACGGTCACTTTTAATGTTCAGTTATAATGGTTATTCATCATGCTTGCGACGAACGTTGACCATATTCGTCCCACTCACAATGAACATTGACCATATTAATTTAGACAAAGTACATTCATCGAGATAACGATGAATATGGGGTGGATTTAGAAAAAAAATGAATAATTAAACTTTTTCTCTTGAATGTTGTGATGAAAGAGTACTTTCGTCGCAAGTGGTCATCACGAATTTTTCAATATGTAGTAGTAATGTTTTACGTGGAAACCCAAAGTGGGAGAAAACCACATAATGCTTTTTCTTATATGTCTTTAAGAATTACATTCATTGGAAGCAACAACTTCCTTTGTTTTCTAGCTGCAACTGGAAGGAGGATCCAACCCCCTAGTTTCTCAGGCTACAACCCAAGGGAAGCTCCAACTCCCCAATTCTCTGGCTACAAACAAAAGGAGGCTACAACCCCCTATGTTCTCCAGCTACAACCGGAAGGTGGATACAACCACCTGTCCTTGCCCCATCCAACTGCCTTGACGTATGAGTAGAATGATGGAACCACTATCACCCTATCACTGTAAGATATATTAATGTAAACCTGTACCAATCAACCTTCACCAAAAAACCTATACCAATAACTTGAACCATGCATCAACCTGTACCTCAACCTATAATCAACATGTACCATAAACAAGTGCATCAACCATGCACCAACCTGTAACCAACCTGTACCATAAACAAGTGCATCAACCATGCACCAACCTATACCTCAACCTGTACCATGAACACATGCATCAACCATGCAAAAAACTTGTACGAATAACTTGTCCAAACAACCTATCACAACATCCTGTCTCATCAATCTTATCAACCAGATCAGATCTACTCACCAAGATCAATCACCAAGACAAATCTTGAAGATGTGCATCAACCAAGCATAATGCAACAACTTATAATCATCACCAAGATCAATATGTGCTTCTAATAATATACCAATACAAGTATGTTACATCATCCATAAACCATGTGTCAACAATACTACTAACAAGTGCCTCCAACCATGTACCAATTATGTATCAATTGTGTATGAACTACTCATCAACTATGACTCATCAAGATGTACCAACATCATCAACTATACACCTCATGTATGTGCCAACTCATCAACTACTTGTCTCAACCATGTACCCAACATGTACCTCAACCAAAATCCCTCATCAATTTCATCATCCAAATCTGATTTGTAACTTTGTAATAGACCTATTTTATATGATCACATACCTACAAACCTTCCTTAAATTTAACAACAAGAGACTAGAATTTTCATCAAACTTTACTTTAGTCTCACATGACTATTTTTGGATTAGTCAACAACCCTAACTTGAAATAATCATAACTATCTACCTGTAATGAATAAGGATCTGAAAATAATACACAATGTTATTCAATGTGTTTGATGCAATTCCTCCAGGTGTCATTACTTGGAACCTCTTAGGAAAGGATTTATAGCAAAAATGACATACCTTGTTGA
The DNA here is from genome assembly GCA_009831015.1 of Picea engelmannii. Lineage (NCBI taxonomy): Eukaryota > Viridiplantae > Streptophyta > Pinopsida > Pinales > Pinaceae > Picea > Picea engelmannii. Next base: position 49,779 of record ML804198.1, on the reverse strand, counting down.
ATTCTATCTTATTCTAGAGAGAGAACTTCTAGAGCGTGCCCCACACAGAATATTTGTTTTATGGATCTGAAAATTGTACAATGAATACTACAGACTGTAATCTAACCAACACATTTTTTCTTACTTAATTTGGATATGTTGTGAATAATTTATGACATTTTTACCCAAAACACCTGCTTTAGACTAGTTTCAGGACTAGCCACAAACCCTATTTTCCACGGAGTGTACCTCCAAAAATACAACGACCCACAAGATGAAATTTGTACCACAGCTACATGGATATGTTTCCTTGATTGCCTCCCAATTTCATGGTCTGAATCATTCTAGAATTTTTTTTATTATGAAAATGGTGAGATGACCTGTAAATAACATACCTTAGAAAACATCATCAAAAGAATTTATCCTCCCTTGAATTTCGACCTTATTTACTTCACCTTCCCTCTAAAATTCGGTTCAGATATCCTTTGGTTACCTTAGTCACTTGTATATATTCAATATTCTCAAGTGTGATTAAAATGAGAGATCCTTGCCTCTTATTTATACTTTCATGTAGCTTCCTTAAGAGGTTACCTTTTAACCATCTTAACCCACTTTCCTTATTTTAGGGTTAACCCACTTCTAACCACTTGTCAACTTAGTGTTTTCTCCATTAACTTTATTATTTAAATGATTTATTTTGTATTCACTTTGACTTATAGTACACTCATCACTTCACTTTATTATTTACCTTCTAAAAATCTCTTAAACCACTTTGACTACTTTGACCTTTTGGGGCTTCTAGATGATTCGTGAGGGTTCTCCAACTTCACATGGTCATAACTCTCTAACCGTGAGGAGTTATGTGATGTTCCACATACCAATGGAAATGGAATGACATGTACTATCCATGTAGAATATCAAATATATCAAAAATCATACCATTATTCATCAAACAAACTTGGGTCCATTACCTAAACCTGGATTCTCCAACTTCACATGGCCATAACTCTCTAATCGTGAGGATTTATGTGACGTCCCACATACCACCAGAAATGACATGACATGTACTACCCATCTATAATAGTCTTAATTTCAAATATACTAAAACTAATATCATTATACATAAAACAAGCTTGGGTCCATTACCCAAACCTTTGTGATACAAGAATTCGCTACCGGACTTTATCCAAGGGTTGTCATCAATCACTAAGGGTTGACATAAATATACAATATCACTCTCCAATGGTTGAAATAAATGAAAACCAAAAATCTATACCAATTTTCCATCAACTTAATCCAATTGTCTGACAATCTCCCCCTTTGGAATTGATGGCAATACCAACATTGATGGCAACACTTAGTAATGATAACATTCATGATTATACTCCTCATCAATGTTTCTATCTCTCCCCCTTTGAAATCAATGGAAAAGGGTATCTCCCTTTGGGGCTGCTCCCCCTGAATGAACTCTCCTTAGGGCTACTCCCCCTGTCTACATGCCTTTGTGCTCTCTCTCCAAGCATTTTTATCCTGCTTCTAATAAATCTCTCCCCCTTTTTCATAAATGGAAAATGTATCTTTCCATTTGGGGTTGCTCCCCCTAACTGAACTGTCGTTGGGGATACTCCCCCTAACTGAACTCTTCCTGAAATTGATCTCCCAACCTGAACTGTCCTTTTTATGATGATTCCTCATGTAAATCTAAGATATATAAGATAAGAATTCAAAAGAATTCATTTTGGAGTATAAATTACTCCTAGTCTCTGGTGAAGATACTCAAAGGCTTCCCGTGGAAGCGGATTTGTAAATATGGTTGCCACTTGTTCTTTTGTGCCCACATATTCAACTATGATGTTCTTCTCTGCAACCTGTTCCCGTAGAAAGTGATACTTTATTGGAATCTTCTTCATCTTGGAGTGCATCATCGGGTTCTTTGAGATACTGATGGTGCTTGTATTATCACAATAGATTGGAATGGACTCATCATACTCAACCTGTATATCTGTCAAAGTTTGTTTCATCCATAGAACCTATGTAAAACATGCTTCTACTGCAATATACTCTACCTCGGCTATAGATAAGGATATTTATGATTGTTTCTTGCTTAGCCAAGATACTAAACACTCACCCAAGTAGAAAATTGCTCCACTGGTGCTTCGTCAGTCATCAATGCAACATACCCAATCTACATCTGTGTAGGCAATAAGTGATAGATCCTTTCCTTTTGGATACCATAATCCAAACTCTTTTGTTCCTTTAAGATATTTTAAAATCCTCTTCACTGCTAATACATGTGATTCCTTTGGTGCTTCTTGAAATTGTGCCACCTGTCCAACTTCCTGCATTACATCTAGTTTGGATGTTGTCACATATAGTAAGCTACCAATCATTTACCTGTGTTTCCTATGGTCCGTATACTTTGAATCATCATCTTTTCTCAACTTGCAACTGGTTTTCATAGGAGTGGTAACTAGTTTGCAATCTTCCATTCCGAACTTCTTTAGCATTTCTTTGATAAAAATTCCTTGGTTTCTTTGACGTATATGAAGACCTAGAAAGAAGGATGGTTCTCCAAGTAATGACATTTCAAATTCATTCTACATATCCTTTGCAAATTTCTTGATGTAGAGGTTGTTGTTTGCGCTTCCATTCCATAGTTCGTAGGGATTTTTGTCATTGTTGTTTCTGAGCATTACTCTGTTTTGATTGTGAACTGTTGTATGCACTACATGTGTCCAAAAAATATCTGTCAATTTGGAATCCATTAGAATTGTTCGAGCCATTTCCTGTGTAATTTTCATCCATTATGATAACATTCCTTTGTCTCTAAACCACTCTTTGAACCAATTTATGAATCCATGCTCTCATCCATATTGTCCAAGACTCTACTTGCACAATTTTCCATAATGCTAACCCATTTATTACTATACTATCATGAAGTCTTTATTAATCCATCAAATTGTACTTCTGCTAACTGATTGGTCTGTATCTATATTCTCAAACTATGCAAGCTGCTCGAAGGATGGTTCTTTGGTCTATCACAACTATCGCATAGACTCCCCCTATCTAATATTCATATTACCTGGGAGTCTCTAAGCCAGATGGCTCAGAACAATTCCTGCTCTGATGTGTATTCATCATCATCTTCATTGGTAGATTCATCATCATATTCATTGGTAGACTCATCATCTCTCTAAGCTCTGACTTCTTTCTTTTTGTCTGTGGATTCATCTTTCACTACAACGTCTGAAAGTACAATCTCGTGAAGATGTTCCTTATTTACCTATCCTTCTTTTCTTTTAGTTATTTTCCAAAACTTTCAGTATCTAACATCTTTTTTTTTCTCTGTATAATTTTCTTCATCTCGTTTTATTGCAAATCTTGAAATCTCTGGTACTTGGTATTTGTTCACATGTTCTTCTTGTTTTCTTAACCATACTTTCTTATATCTGATATCGGTGTTCTATTTCATGGAAGTATCGATCATACTTATATAATCATTGGCTATGTGTCCATAGTTATGGCATTTGTAACATTCAATGTTACGTGGGGCCACATAGGCACTTCTTTCTTGAACATTTATTTTATAATCCCTGCAATCTGCAACCTTATGTCCAAAATTAGTACAATAAAAATAATGACCATAAAAGAAATTTTCATACCTAGTAGTGAATGATCTTCTTTGTGGTGTAGTCCTTATGAATTTCTTCCTTGAATGATCATGATCATGATTGAAGCTTCTTTTTGGCTTGAACATGAATGGTCTTCTTGAATATGTATCTTCAATAGTTTTCTTAGATTCTGGTTGACCATGATTCCTTCCTTTGAGTACTTCTACATAACTCTTTCTATTTTCTTCATTCTTCATTTCTAGAAACCTTGAGTGATTATCTTCATTATATATAACTGATGTAGATGTTTATGTCCCTTAAACGTTCTTTTTGAGCTTGAAAATTTTACTTCTCAATGTGACAACTTCTTCTTCAAGCTTCTCAACCTCTTCTTCTTTCTTCATTATCTGAGACTTCATGACTTCTTATGTTCTTTTCACTTCTTCAAGATGAATTTTTAATGTGATTATTTATTCTTCAAGTCCTTTCTTGGATGTAGTCTTTACCCTTTTTGAACTATTATATCCTGTAACAACTGATAGCCAAATATAATGTCCCTATGCCTGTAAAAATACTTTAGTCCTTATGCTCCACATCTCATACTTAAAACCATTATGATCATTTGTCCACTTAGTAATTTCTCCATTGACTTTATTATTTAAATAATTTATTTTGTATTCACTTTTAATTATAGTACACTCATCACTTCACTTTATTATTTACCTTATAAAAATATCTTAAACCACTTTGACTACTTTGACCTTTTGGGGCTTCTAGATGACTCATGAGGGTTCTCCAACTTCACATGGCCATAAATCTCTAACTGTGAGGAGTTATGTGATGTTCCACATACCAAGGGAAATGGCATGACATGTACTATCCATATAGAATAGTATTACCTAAAAATATATCAAAACTCATACCATTATCCATAAAAAAAACTTGGGTCCATTACCCAAACCTGGGTTCTCCAACTTCACATGGCCATAACTCTCTAACTGTGAGGAGTTATGTGACATTCCACATACCACCGGAAATGGAATGAAATTTACTACCCATATGTAATAATATTACCTTCAAATATATTAAAAACCATACCATTATACATCAAACAAAATTGGTTCCATTACCCAAACCTTTGTGCTACCAGAATTCGCTTCCAATCTTTCTCCAAGGGTTGAAATCAATCTACAATATCACTCTCCAATGGTGGAAATCAATGAAAACAAAAAATACATACCAACTTTCCATCAACCTAAGCCAACTGTCTGACAAGTGTATCAACAATGGATGGGGGAAATACAATGATTTATCGAAGAATGAAGGGAAGTATGGAACTAGCGTATGATCATGGAGAAAAGAAGTCAAAAGCAGTGTATCAACATTTGAAGAGGGATGGAGCACCAGAATGTCATTGCAAAAATATTGGTTGGGCTCCGATGTATTAATGATGGATGAAGGATTGGGAGGCAACGTATCAATGTGGAGAAAAGAAACAAGTAACGGTGTATCGACGAACAAAGAAAGATGGAATGTTGAAACATGCAAAAGTTGTCAAAAAGACACTAAGTGTTTTATTTGATTTTTTTTATTTTTTATGTATCGGTGAAGAAATGACTAAGCCACGAACATTGGGTTTATTGGTAGAGGAAGGAAGATCTCCTTTGCCATATTGGCGAGGAAGATGTTTTTTTTTGCCGAAACTGCTTGCATCGACATGTTAAAGAGATGGTAAATTTACTAAGTAAAAATAAGGAAAAGGGTCTTAAACTTACACAAGAAAAACTTAGGTACCTTCCAAATGATAAAATGGCCTTGAAAAGTACAAGGGGTCCTTATTTCTTGAGACAAAATATGGCTTCATAAGCAACAAAACAAGAAATAAGGGGAGTTGTTGGTGCTAGCACAACACCAAGCTATAAAGATATATTTTGAAGAAAAAACAAGGTGATAACTAAGAGTAGGGATATGTTACCAAACGTATACAAGCACACACTATGGAAATCTAAAAAAAAATCACTTGAGATAATAAAAATACAAAAAATAGAAAAGTTATCAACTCTATATACATCGTACACTCTTTATATTACAGAAAGTACTTCGATACATAGTTATAATGAAATATTTTCAATGATGGTCATTGGTAAGTAGGATAGGATTTAACAAAGGGATAAATATTATCCCCACAAATATAAATAATTTTATAGAGTTAAAATCAATCTTTGTTTCCTAAAATAAAATTTTGAACATAGAATCAATCTTTGTTGTTAAATAAAACTATACATGTGCATTTACCAACTATACATGATGTCCATGCATAGTATATTGCCAAATATACATAATGTAAATTTATTTTTCTTTCAATGGAATTAAAGAACCCCATTCCAACAAAAGAAAGGTTATCTTAGAGTCATTAGTGTCCAAACTATTTGAATTGAGATCTTCTTCTAGAAGTGGAAACAGTTCAGAGTCTACACCTTTTTTGCTTAAAAATTGTCTTCTGACCATGATGAAGATGTCCTAAGTAGTTCCTATGGAGGATTCATTTGAGAAAACGTATTAGAGAATCATAAGGCCCATCGTAATAATTCTAGTGAATACCATCTTGAATGCCATAGGTTCAATTCTGTTGTGCCTACTATCTCACATAGAGGAAGAACAAGCCCATATGGAGAAACTTCACCAATTGTGGAATGAAATTAATCTCATTACCTTGAATCTATAAGATGGGGAGAAATGGACCTTATCAACTCTGATGAGGTAAGCATGACTAGTCCTATTGACACTCCCTAACTTGAATTGAGCATTGCAAGGGAATAGAAAAACCAAGTTAAAGGAGATGACATGAATGGATATGAATGTTGTTATTCTCCAATGGGGTATAATTTTATCTTTGTTGTAGGAGTAACATATGGTTCCTCCACTTCTTTAACTTCTGATTTCAAGGCTTTAACATCCTTTGTGCAAGGAATTAATCGTATTTTTGGTCTTTACATAGTCCCATATGGGGATAGTCTTGAATCAAATAGTAATTTAGAGAGAAATTATTGCTTTGAAAAAGATATTGGGTCTCCAAGAAATGATTTAGGTATAATCTCGTAGATAAATGGAATATTTGAAAAATATATTGGGCCTCCAGGTAATGATTCATGTAGTAATTTAGAGAGTGATGACTGCTTTTCAAAAGATATTGGGCATCTAGGTACCACCACCAGTATTTGTGATCCAGGTGGATATCGATGTCCACAGACCTATTCCAACTGGCTCACTTACAAATGTCATCTTGCCAGTTTCATTTTTCATCTTGGCAGTTTTTTTCTAGCTTTTCGAGTCCTAAACTTCTAGGGTTGTTTTGAGGCCCTAAATAGCATTTTTTGGGTCTGCCATAGTCATATTATAGAAAAAGTTAGAGTGTGATGGCATAGTGTGTAGTCCTCAGATTGACCTTTCAAATGGGCTATCGTGTGCCTAAAATGGAGATTGTATGAAAAAGTTACAACCCCGAGAAGTTGATGTACCAACTTAGCCCAATGGGGCCCACATGACTTTTGGCACATCATCTCCTAGGGTTAGGTTTTTGGATGTCTAGGGTTTTGCCATTCATGTTTGATGTAAAAATGATTTTGGAGCCTCATTGTACTCATCATCTTGTGAAGGAGCGTAGCCATCACATCTCTTCTTAGAGATAAGTTGCCACCATTCTAGCAAGCTTGTTTCAGTCTTTATTTTATAGTTTCATCATATTTATTATTTAAGAGAAGTCAAGTTTTACTGTATCTCTATTTTTTTTTGTTTGCTAGTTTGTTTTTGACTTGCGAGACTAGCCCGTGGCTTGAGAAACTGTGACTCAGGGGCATCTGAGCCATCAAAATCACCCAGGGATCGCACCCATCCTGAGCCAAACCAACCCTTAACATGGATGGATTTTTTTTCCCCATAGGTTTCGAACAGATGACTTTAACATCACAGATTTACTTAACATCACACTCCATCACCGACTGTCCTACACCTTGGGGACGATTTACTGTATCTCTGTTATTATTCACTGTGTATCTGTGTTAATATTATATATATGTGTGTTTTCATTTTGTTTCACTCATAAATCTGGATCGGTGGTATCAGATCAGTCTGCTCCTTGTCATTTTTAGTGCATGTCCCGAGGTTAGGGTATAAAGAGTTGGGTCTCGAGCTTGTTTCTCTTTAGGAAAAATTCTCTTGCATGCCCAAGAAACCTTCCATGGTGGGATAAAATAAATACGATGGGACATGAGATCCTTTAAAAAAATTTCTCTAGGAAGCCCTTGAGTGATATAGGAACAAGATGATGGATAGCTTTGCATAAATCCTTTGATGCTTACCAAGAATAAATGAATCTACCTCAAGTGAAGGCGCCACCCCCTTACAGGTACAGATCAATTTTTATACTCCTATATTTTAAGGTCAAATAGATGTGGATGTCGTAGATAAATGGTTAAACCTTATAGAAGGGTAATTTTCTGTCCACAACTTTTCCAATAGAGAAAATATTACATTTTTGCTCCTCGAGGTCGTTCCCCATGTCAAAGATTGGTGGGAGACTTTCTATGAGAAAAATGAAACAAAGGGATATACATTATTTGTAGTTTCACCCACTTGGGGTTCCTTCAAGGATGCTATTAAGGAACAATAATTCCCTGTTGGAATTTATGATGACTTGTATACAAGATGGACCACACTGCATTGGGAAAGAGACCAAACAGTGCCATAGTTCACCAATGTCTTCCATACCTTGCGCACCAATATGGGTATCAAAGACTCTGAGTGACATCTGGTGCTCAAGTACCACGGTAGTATGCATAGATACATACATATAGAAATGGATTTTATAGAAATTTCATCCTTGGGCACGGCCTATCGATATGATGTCAAAATCAAGCAAAATCTTAAACAGAAGATGCAAAAGTTTGGGTTTGCCAACCCCTCATAGTAAAAGTAGGGAAAAGGTGTTCCCAACCCACATAACAAAGGGAAAATAAAGGATGGGAAACATTAGGTCAACCAGTCCAAACTGTAAACATAGAAGGACAATGGGAAGACAAATAAAGGCACTGGGAAATGGTGTTAATTCCATAAGATCCCCTGACATAACAACACTAAATGCCTCTCAAAGAATTCATTGGTGGTGGAGGTGAAAGCCTTTGAATCATATGTAGTCTCTCACTCTGATTTAGAACCAAAAAAAGGGAGACAGGTCATTGATGCACAATCCAATGCCACTGTTGCTACCACCAACAAGGTCCATCCTAACGAACTTGATGAACTAGAGAAAGGTGAGTGCCTCTTTCATTCATAGATGTGGGTGAAGGTTACGTCACTGCACTTCATCATTGATGGTGGTAGTCAGAATAACCTCATCTCATCAAAGGTCATCAAGCATTTGGATCTATCAACATCACCATACCCTCAACCATACACCATCGGATGGCTCCTCCAAGGGAGCGATCTTCGCGTTAGCCAATAGTTCCACCCGTCCTATGACATCAAGCCCTTCAAAGCTGAGGTATTGTGTGATGTCACCCCCATTGAATTTTGTGATGTTATTTTGGGCTAACCTTATTTATGGAAACTTCATGTCGTATATGAGTCTAGGCCTCATAGTGTTATTATTACTTTGGATAGGAAATTATAAAGGATACTAGAGGTAGCTCCATCTACCACAATTTCCTTGATCTCTTCCAAGCAATGAAAGAAGGTCATCTCTAGGATCAATAATTTTTTCTTCTTTGTGATTCTTGCTCAAAGTGAGTGGAAGGTTGAAACCACATCCATGGCCTCCATGAAAAGTATCTCCATGAAACATAAACAAGTGGATAATGTTGTGGAAGAATACAAAGACATCTTTTCCTCACCCACTGGGGTACCTATGCACTGTCAGGTCAAGCACTCAATCGATTTGATCCCCAACACACTGCTACCTAATGGGACAATCTATCACCTCTCTTTGTCAAAAAATGAGGAAATTAAGAAATAGATCCAAGAACTGCTTTAAAAGGGGCACATCTTCCCAAGATCATCACATTGTGGAAGCCCAATCATTCTTGTGCAAAAGAAATATGGGTCCCAACAACTCTTCATTGATTACCAGGCCCTAAATAAAATCATAGTAGAGAACTGGTACCCAATTCCCCGAATTGACGATATCCTTGACCAACTCAAGGGGGGCAAATACTTCAGTAAGATTGATCTAAAGTCCGTCTACCACCATGTCCCAATAGAGTGAACTGATGTATGGAAGACTACCTTCAAGTCCAAATAAGGTCTTTTTGAATGGTTGTTCATGCCTTTTGGCTTGAAAAATTCACCAATTAATTTGTGGTAGTGTATTTGGATGACATCCTCATCTTCAACAAGAATTGGGTGGAGCACTTGCAACACATTCAACAGGTTCTGCTCAATCTGTGACAACACAAGCTATATGCAAATTTGGAAAAATTCTCCTTCAACATGAACAGGATCCAGTACCTAGGCTACACTATTGATGAGCATGGGGTGCATGTCGATCCAACCAAAATCCAAGTCATTCATGACTGGCCATCCCTGACCACACTCATCGAGCTCCGAAGCTTCTTAGGCCTTGCCAATTTCTATTGCAGGTTAGTGCTGGGATTCTACCACATTGCATGGGCCCTTAGCCAAGTGACTAGGGGTGGTGGAAAGGAAAAACTTATGTGGGTCCAGTCGCAACATAAAGAATCCAATGATTTGAAGCAACACTTATGTTCATCCCTGGTGCTCTCATTACCTAACCTGCAATAGTCGTTTGAGATTGAGACAGATGCTTCAGACTATGTTGTGGGCGTAGTTATCACTCAACATGGACATCTTGTGGCCTATCATAGTGAGACACTATCATATATTTTTTGTAATTACCCCACTTACGACAAAGAAATGTACTCCATTATACAAGCCTACTATCAATTGTGGAATTACATTCTCCAGAAGGAGACAATCATCCATAATGATCATAAGCCTCTATAGTCTCTGATCATGACAATTGGTTCCTCAACAAATTCTGTTCAATCCTCTGGTCACATATGGACACCAATATCACCAAATCCATGACCTTCCACCCCCAAACAAATGGCCAAACCGAGGTCGTCAACAAGATAATCATGCATTTTTGTGCATGTACAATTTAAATCATCCGTGCACATGGGATGGGAGTCTTCCCTATTTTCAACATAGTTACAATAGAGCCATACATAGCTCAACCGATTGTAGACCCTTTCAGGTGGGGTTGGGATTTAAACCATTGGGTCCCATGGATGTTGCACTACCCCTTGTGTCCACACATGAAGAATCATACCATGCACAAAATGAAGCTGAAAAATCCACTCAGTTCATTGAACAAGTCCAACACATCCACCAATAGGTTCAGGATATTTTGGAGAATTCCAATTCCAAGTACAAGCAGTGCCATGATCAACACCAGGTGACACACAAGTTTCAGGTGGGAGATAAAGTCTAGTTTCACTTGTAGAAAGAACACCTTATAGGAGCCCATCAAAATCTTCATCCACTCTGTTATGGACTTTATACCATCACCAAGGTTGTGGGTGACAATGATTTTGAGCTCAAAATTTCCCCCTTCCTTGGCTTGCACCCATTGTTTAATGTGCACGTCCTTCAACCATACTTTCCACCATTATTGGACACCTCAGTGGTAGAAGAGAAATTGACACCGATAGAGCTCAACCCCGAGTGCATGGAATGAGAATCCATCGATCAGATCATGGACACATGGATCAAGGTCACTTTCCAATATAATTTTAAGCTTTATCGTGTTGTCAAATAAGGACAACTTCTGCAACAAGGCAAGTGGCTCACCCGGGGTCAAATTAAACAAAAAATTCCTCATCTGATGGAGGAACTCAACGCAATGGAGAACATTGATTCCTAAGGGAGGAGGAATGATCCAGGTGGATATCGGTGGCAACCCACCTATTCCAACTGGATCACATACATATGTTATCTTGACAGTTTTGTTTTTCATCTTGGCAATTTTTTTCTATCTTTTCAGGTCCTAAACTTCGAGGGTATTTTTGAGGCCCTAAACAACATTTTTTGGGCCCCCCATAGTCACACTATATAAAACATTAGAGTGCGACAACACAATGTGTATTCCTCGGATATACCTTTCCAATGGGCTACCGTGCGCCTAAAACAAAGATCGTATGAAAAAGTTACGACCCCGAGAAGTTGATGTACCAACTTACCCCAACGGGGCCCACATGACTTTTGGCGCTTCATCTCCTAGGGTTAGGTTTTTGGATGTCTAGGGTTTGGGAATTCATGTTTGATTTAAAAATGATTTTGGAGCCTCATTTTACTCATATTATTGTGAATGAGAGTATCCCTCACAACTCTTCTCAGAGATAACATGCCACCATTCTAGCAAGCTTGTTTCAGTCTGCATTTTACAGTTTCAACATATTTCTTATTTAATAGAAGTCAAGTTTTACTATATCTCTGTTATTATTCATTGTGTCTTTGTGTTAATATTATATATCTATGTTTTCATTTCATTCCGATCATAAATATTGATCAATTTGGTAGGCCAATCTTCAAAGAATTTAATCCAATTCCATGGGCATTGAATATCTCCATTTTATCTTCATTTAAGCGCCTCTATGTGATACCATTCTCTCACACATTAATATTTGTTGTTACGTAACATAAACACCATAATAAAATAGAGAACAAATAAAATGGTGTAGACACTACAACATATGGTGTTGAAGTCCAACGAGGTGTTCCGACATTATGGAAAAAATCCACCTTATCGTCGGACGTTACCCATTAATTCTCAAAATTTGGTTATATTTTTTTCCTGGTCCCTTGATGTTCGTTGGAAATACGATGTAGTGTAGTATTCATCATATTTCTGACTTGTATTCAACGGTTTTCAAGACCAATAAAATCACCATTGCGACCCACCATTTCCCTGTGGCTTGCCTCTTTGGCACCTACATGACACTGCCATGTCAGCAAAGTTTTGTGTCATGGGTGTGTTTGGCACCTAATTAGGCCTTAATTATGCCATCTAGGGGGATAAAAATGTCTTTCACGGGCTTATTATGCCCGCGTTGTCTCGATCAAGATGTCAATTATGCCTGTTATGAGGGATACAAATGTCTATCGTAGGCTAATTATGCTCATGTTGTCTCGATCAAGATGTCAATTATGCCTGCAATGGGGGATAAAAATGTCCATCATGGGATAATTATTCCTGCTATGCCTCCAGACGTCAATTAAACATGAAAGGAAAAGAGATATGATTGGCAAGTATAATGATTAATGGATGAACATAGTACAGATTATAATTTTTCATGATGTGGGTAGGTTGGATAGTACCTGACCCATATCAGTTGTGTTTCCAGATAGAATATTAGTGAATTTCAAGTTATATGTTGGTTAATGTGACCTATAAAGTCATATGATGGTTGGTCTTGACCCGTACTGCAATGTCCCATAGTTACCCTTTGTATAACGAAGGGAAAATAGACCATGGCATAATAAATAGCTCATTAATTGGTTACTTCTTTGTAATTTGAGTGCCCCAAGGGTTTCTAAGGATGTTGAATCCATTTATGCATTCATAAGGGCAAGTTAGACAACATAAAATTGTGATTTTTCCTAGATTTGTATCACCAGATTCAGGTGAAAAGTGCCAATTAAAATTAGAACGTTTAGATTATTCCACCATGGAGGGAACTTGGGAAGGATTTAGGTGGTTGGATCAGAGGTCACAATACTACATCTATATGTGGATGGTTCCACTAGTCAAGAAGAATCACTCTGCATCAACGTTGATAGTCCAAGAGGCTGCAATATAGAGAAAGGGGAGTTTCCAATAGTAGTGGGAGGACCAAATAAAATGGAGCACATATTGAGGATAGGAATCGATGATGTCAATATTTTCAAGGGAATGTGATAGTACAAGGAGACGAGAGACAAAGTAGTTCACAAGAAGGAATATTTCCTAGTTGGGCGGACCAAATGGGTGTTGAAGGTGTTTGACCAAGGGATGGGATACCATGGAAGTTTCTTAGAAACAAGACCATAAAAATTGCTAAACATATACCTTTTTGGTATAAATCATGTCCATCCCCACCATAATCTTCTGCCTCAAGATTGTCCCCAATACTTCCCCTCCTCTTTTCCCATTTAGTGGTGCACCTTCCATATCCATACCACATTTTGTATCTTGCATTAGACCCTTCAATGCATTAACAATTTTGGAACCCATTGACACTATAAGTTGCTATAGTACCCACCCATAGTGTGAAGTTGGTGACTATATAAAACACCATTCTGAGTATCGATTGCAGTGAATGACTAACTACAACAAGATGGAGTGTGCCTCAAGTACTAAGCATCACCTTAAAATTGTAACAATTGGTTCGAGGAACTGTGAATACATGTAAAGTTAGTTATGATCCACTTATGTAAGTGACCTATGGGTCACGGTTGTCCCCATGGGGTACATAATATATAAGGTTGCAACAACTAGTTGGAGGACCTGTGAATACATGTAAAGTTAGTTATGATCCACTCATGTAAGAAACCTATGGGTCATGGTGGTCCGCATGGGGAACATAATATATAAGGTTGTAAGTAGAGAGATAACAAAGGAGATTCTTGTTAGAGATTCCTCAGGAGGAAACTTTGTAGAGGAGAAAGTTGTAGAATCTATATTACAGTTTTCCTGGTTTTTTAATGGATATTGTATCTATGATGTCTGCCATGTAAAGATCCTTCTATATTTACGAGGAATTAATGGAAGATCGGTAATTTTTTTGACTCATACTTTTCTTATATGTGTTGCTTGTTGTGATCTTTAGTGATTATCTGCAATATTTACTTGATCTTTAATTCAGCTCTTAAATAATGTTTGAATCTACCTACAAGAAACATTTGTATTTCAGGTTTTTTTTATGAGACAAAAATCATTGTATTGATATTTATTATGGAAATGGCATACACATTGACGAGATCCCTTCTAATTTTAACGTTAGAATCCATTTCCTTTATAGACTTCCTCTATCATATAATACTATATCCTATGATTACGACTTTGACTCTTACAATCATCCTTATATAGGTCACTCTTTAAACAAATAGTTCCACAACTTCGTATTGATGCTGAGACAAAACCATGAGACAAAGTCTCTCTAAATTTACATAAACACAAATTAAAACAAGACCAAAAATCAATTCATCAAAAATTATGTAAGAGTATCAAATATGTAGGAGTATGGTCCTTAATGTCATGAACAAGAAAAAAACGTTCCTCCAAAATGAGTGCTTCTTTTGATAATTGATCAACGTTGTGGTATAATTATCGGTAGACATGAGCAAAGGACACCTCTTTAACAAATATTTTATTTTCCATAATCTTCTTGAAAATAGGCCCCAGCTCCAAGTTATAAATGTTACTTTTACCATTTTCCTACTCCATCAGAAGTTTGGAGTCACGAAAGACCTGTAGCCTCTTAACCTACATGTCCACTGCAACCTTAATCAAGATCTAGATGGCATAGAGTTTTGCTCTATTGTTTGTCCCCAAACCTACCCAATGTTGTATTATACCTTATATTTGAGTTGTGAAAGTTGTTGGGGATGTTGTTTATCATAATAGACATAGTCATGTTGTTTATTTTGAAATTGCAAGTTTAAAAAGGGAGGTAGTGCAAAAGATACAAAGTTTTCCTTGTAATTTGCAAGGTATAAATTGTACTAGGTGACTAAATGAAAATGTTTGCCCAAGCTTCCTTATAGCTCCAATTTTTTTTTTATAAGTTTTAAGAAGGAGTTACATAAATGGTAAATTTACCTATGCATTCAAAGTTCAATTGAAGAACATGAGAGGTTTCTTTCATGCACCTAGAATTGGGATTTCATGTAAATTTGAAGGCTAAAACTGCCTTAGCCTAAAATGCAAGCCCTAGTCTCCAATTTGAGACAACTTTGGTGATTCATATTGCATAAGTTATACCTTTTTATTTCACACTTGTCTATAAACTTATATTGGCATTTTGAGACATAAATCTACTTGGTGTGCATAAAGGATAAAAATTGCATTGTAAAACCAAAGTGCCAAATTTTCAAAGTTGGCTATATTAAACTGTCTACCCAAAGTTGGTTAAGGATCAATAATTTAGTATTTAATTTGTAAATTGATCATTCCAATACGTATAACTTGTTTGTACAATTAGTAGTGCATTTACACTCCAAAAATGATGATTTTTATGCACAAAGATTCATGAATTTTTTATGAATCAGAGGATGGTGGGTTAGGAGATAAACCAAGGTCATTTTTTCATTAAGAGACATAAAAGATTCTTCTATGCAAAAATAGGCAAGAGATGCATAGTAAAACCCTAGAAATGCAAAAATTGTTTGTAAAAAGTAACCCAATGTTGTATTTTACCTTACATTTGAGTTGTGCAAGTTATTGGGAATGTGGTTTATCATAGTAGACCCACTCATGTTGTTTTTTTTGAAATTGCAAGTTTAAAAAGGGTGGTTGTGCAAAAGAGGCAAAGTTTTCCTTGTAATTTGCAAGGTATAAACCATACTAGGTGACTAAATGAAAATGCACACCCAAGCTTCCCTATAGCTCCAAAAGTTTTTTTTTAAGTTTTAATTAGATGAAGTTACATAAATGGTAAATTTACCTATGCATCTAAAGTTCAATTGAATAACAGGAGAGGTTGCTTTCATGCACCTAGAATTGGGATTTCATGTAAATTTGAAGGGAAAACTGCCTTAGACTCAAATGCATGCCCTAGTCTCCAATTTGATCCAAATTTGGTGGTTCATCTTGCATAAGTTGTAGTTTTTTATTGCACACCTATCTATAAACTTATATTGGCATTTTGAGACATAAACCTACCTGGTGTGCATAAAGGATAAAAATTTCATTGTAAAACCAAAGTGACAAATTGTTAAGGTTGGATATATTAAACTGCAAGCTCAAAGTTGGATAAGGATCAATAATTTATGATTTAATATGTAAATTTATCATTCCAATATGTATAACATGTTTGTACAATTAATAGTGCACTTACACACCAAAATGGATGATTTGTATGCACAAAGATTCATGGAATTTTGATGAATCAGAGGATGGTGGGTTAGGAGATAAACCAAAGACAGTTTTGCATTAAGATTCATAAAAGACTCTTCTGTGCAAAAATAGGCAAGAGATGCATAGTAAAGCCATGGAAATGAAAAAACATTTTTAAAAACTAACCCAATGTTGTATTATACCTTATATTTGAGTTGTGAAAGTTGTTGGGGATGTGGTTTATCATAGTGGACCTGTTCATGTTGTTTATTTTGCAATTGCAAGTTTAAAAAGGGTGGTTCTGCAAAAGAGGAAACTTTTTCCTTGTAATTTGCAAGGTATAAACTCTATTGGGTAACTAAATGAAAATGCATGCCCAAGCTTCCCTTTATCTCCAAAATTTGTTTTATAAGTTTTAATTAGATAGAGTTACATAAATGGTAAATTTACCTATGCATCTAAAGTTCTATTGAAGAACAAGATAGTTTTCTTTCATGCACATAGAATTGGTATTTCATGTAAATTTGAAGGGAAAACTGCCTCAACCTCAAATGCATGCCCTAGTCTCCAATTTGAGCAAACTTTGGTGGTTCATATTTCATAAGTTGTAGTTTTTTATTTCACACATGTCTATAAAATTATATTTGGATTTGGAGACATAAACCTACCTAGTGTGCATAAAGGATAAAAATTGCATTGTAAAACCAAAGTGTCAAATTGTTAAAGTTGGCTATATTAAACTGCACTCCCAAAGTTGGTTGAGTATCAATAATTTAGGATTTAAATTGTAAATTGATCATTCCAATATATATAACCTGTTTGTACAATTAGTAGTGCATTTACACTCCAAAAAGGATGATTTCTATGCACCAAGATCCATGGAATTTTGATGAATTATAGGATGTAAATTGACCTTATAGTAATATATATATTTAAATATTTAATACCTACATGTTGAAAGAGTGAGAGAGCCTAGATAAAAACATGAAGTAAAAGGTTAATGGAGTGATATAATGCTAAGCTCATATTGTGAAAAATGGTTGTAGCTCAACAATTTTGCTCTTATCCAATCGTTTAGGTATGTGGTCTCTTGGTCCAAAAGCTTTTTAAACCTAGAAATAAAATTTTCATTAGCACCCCAACAACAAGATTTACAAGGTTATACTATCAAGAATTAATGAGGGTCCCCAACATAGGAAACCCTAGTCCAACAACATACATAATATGTTATTCCAATAGATAAAGATATCTATATATACCATAATGCTCAAGCTCAACTCAATGTCTATGCTCCTAAGATTGAATTTCATATGCCTCTATCATAATTTAGGAAGGTAGTATTTATCATAGTGCTATAATATTTATTTTCAATGTTTGGATAACAGAAAGAACTCAACTCAATGTACCTTTAGCTGTAATCACCATACGTAAATACTAAATATTCCACTACAACTTTCATTGCAAGGTACTACTCATAAATATGTATGTACTCTTCCCAAGTGGCTGTAATGACATGAATGAAGCTTCAATAGTAGTCATCATGTAAATAACAATGCATTCACTAGTTTCAAGTTCTTATGATCAACTCCAATCTGACTTATCCATCATTATTTGAACCATATACGAGATAGAAATTTCTTAATTCACTTAATACCATTTATTAAATCTACAACTGAGGCATTTATTTTAATGACATGGGAAAGGAAAACAAATCCACAAAAGACAATTCTTTGAACCTAGGAATTACCATGCAATATTAACTCACAATATTCCAAACAAGGAAGAGAGGAATTAAATAATTTAGGTTCTAATTTAGTGGCACAAATTACCACTCAACTCTCCGCCAAAATGTTAACCAAACTTTTGGCTTCCCAACAATTGAATCATACAATTTAGGGAATCGATGACATCTTGATTCCATGCTAGTATGGCCTCTATGACCCATGTACGGTATTTAGGGAATATGGAACATCGTGTGTGTAATAATGGACAACCAAATAACTTGTGTCTTCCCTCAATAGTCAATAAGCTTGACAAAAAGAATTAGAAACTAGACAGATTTATGCAATATCTTAGTAATGGTAGCCATAGATCTATGATATCAGAATAAAATGAATGGTGGTGAATAAAGAGTTGTTGCAAATATTTATTTTCTAAGGAAGAAAGGAATTATGAAGTAAATCTATAGAGCTATAACAAAGAGTGAATTTTCCCACCATTAAAATAACCATGCAACCATTGAAATACATAGTATTAATTGGAAAATGAATTTATGAGTGAAGATAACATAAATACAATGGGGAAGTCTTCATTTTAACCATGAATTCAACTATAGGAATCATATTAAGATTAGCCAAGAAAAACAATAATTCACACATAATATTTTCTTCTTGCCATTCTTAACTATCACCATTCATATTTAATTTTCCTACATAAATTTACATGACTTCAATTGAAAATTCATGGTTTTCTATAATGTCCCTTTCCAAATAGGAGCTCCAGAGAGGAGGATTAATGGTCTAAACCGCCCTGTTAGACTATAGCCAGGGCTAGAAAAAGGGGTAAACAAGGTTACTATAGGTCACTCCAGTCAAAGGTGTTATGTTCGGAAAGTGGCATTGAGCTAAAAATTGTTAAAAGCGCTTTTAAGTCATTATGAGCTAAAAATAGAACAAATGAGCTAAAATTAGAAGTCAACAATGAATTAGGGTTTCAACAGTGAATTAGGGTTTCAACAATGAATTAGGGTTTTGGAAATCTATAAGAGAAGAGTCAGCGACCTAATTCATTATTATGCAGATTATTACTTGTCATTAAGGAGAGAGGCACATATCATGAGAGATAGCTCAGTCGATTCCAAGAGGAAGATAGTAGTTGGATAATTTTGGTGTTGAGAGACACACCCTACTCACCGGGAAGATCACACAAGTATTCCATCGTTCTTCAGCAGCAGTTACGCAAGGTCCAACAGCAAGGGCGCACTTATCCAGGGTGAGGGCGCAACTCTTGAGGAGGTTAAGTGGATCGACTTGTCCCATCCAGGAGGATTTCAGATATTCCCCTCTAACCCAGTTGAGAGGAAGGCAAGGCGCATATTTTTCCTAATTCCTCGTTAGATTCCGACAGAGGAATCATCTAGGGTGAATTTTCTAGACTTGGAAGTGCTACACTTTTGGTGGACACATTTGGGGTTCCCGAGCGAGCATCAGATCAAATTGAGAGAAACCCTTCCGACCCATTTCCCAGTAGACCATGGTGATCATTTTGAGATACATCTTAGTTGATTCTAACAGTGGAATCACTAGGGTGCATTTTGCTAGTGAGAAAGGGGCGCATTCCCCCAGGGGGATCCATCTAGTGTCTAGACCCACTAGCAGAGGGGCCAATCAGTTACTAGGTCTGAGAGATAGAGAAGGTCACACCATTTGGGATAGTTCCCATGCCATTCTGAGAGGTATAGCTGCTAGTGAGAACTTTCCAGACTTCTAGCAGTTACCGCATGAGATGCCATAGTTCCAGCTCATCCATTGATCTCGCAGTGCTCATCTATTATCGGGTATTATCATTTAGTTTTCTTATTGTATTCCAGCTAATATCCTTTTGTCTTTTGATCTAGCAGAGTGATTCATTTTATTTAGCAGTATTTGGCCTTTGTACTTCAAAAATATATCATAATATAAACTTTGCAGTCCCTTGTCACATTTGTTATTTGTATGATCATTTATATGCTATAAACGATTAATCCTACACACACATTAGCAAATATTCCTAGACTAGCCAAGTCAGGAACATTACAGTGGTATCAGATCTTTAGTCCTGCCAGCCTGTGAATAAAGACGATGAGTGCAGCAGAAGACCCAAAGGGTTGTGAACACGTAGGTGACGAATATGTCACTTACAATAGGCGTAGGGAAAGAAGGTCTAGGCCTGACTTTCCTCCTTTTACTCCTAGCTCAGAGGAATATGAAGAGGCACACAAAGAAGAAGATAGAAGGGAAGAGCGTGAGGTTGAGTGCAAGGTAGAGAGGATGCTAGGATACAGATATGAGTGACTAGAGGGAAGTGACAAGGCCCCCATGGAACCAGAGACAACTTTCATGCAGGTTATCAGTGATATGTTAGCTAGTCAGCAGTTCATGTCTCATTCCTTGGCACAGGTGGTTGATAGATTGGCTAGAGTGGGCACCTAGAAACATAAGCCCTGCATGCAGCACAAGGGATCTTAGGAGCAGGTAGTAGACCCCAGTTACCCACTCTCACATACACCTCTACGAGTAATATTACCAGACCCTTGTTTCCTAGTTTCCAGAGGGAACCCCCGGTAGCATCACAACCACCAATAGCACAGGGGTCGCCAACTCATGCAGAGGACATAGCGGAATATCGGAGGGAGTACGCAGCATTGGGTCATGACTTCCATCAAGACATGACACTAGTTGAGTATTATGGACTCAGACTAAGGAACCTCCCCAAAGCACCATAGAGAGGAGGACCGCAACAATAGTAGGGGCATAACATGGATTTCATCCGAAAATTTGGTAAACTCACCATACCTTCTTTTGATAGATCATCCAAATGCACTACCAGGGCTTGGGTACAAAATCTAGACACATACTACAAGCTCAATCAGATGACTGAGACAGAGGCCATCAGTTTTGTGACCTTACACTTGGAGGGTGAGGCACATGAGTGTTGGTATCATGTATTAGTGACATTGGGTCACAGTCGCATCACCTCCTATAGGGAGTTCACAAAGAGGCTCATGGACAAGTTTGATAGGAGGGATCTATCCCAGTTGAGACAAACTGGCACACCATAGGTGTTCATCACAGAGTTTCAGTGGGTAGCTATGGTAGTGACAAGTATATTAGAGCCTAGGATGATCATTCTTTTCACAGAGGGACTCACAGAGCCTTTGAGAGGATAGAGGATGGGTGAAGGCATACATGCCTCCCACCTTGCAAAATGTCATCCTATGCACTTGAGATTTGGCAGATTCAGTTCCAAATACTAAAACCTTTTCAAAAACTTTTGTACCCCAGAAGGATCGAGACATCAATCCATTCCAAAGAGAATGGAAGGGTAAGGAGAAGTTGTATGATGAGACTAGGCGAGATCTTATGAGGAAGAAGCTTTTCTTCAACTGCAGAGACCCTTGGGTCCCATGCCATAGGTGCATGGGCAAGGGAGAGATTCATTATATTGAGGTGGCAGCAAAGAGTTTGGAAAGTGAGGAGGAGGACCAGGACAATGGATCCACTAGCTCATAGGAGGAGTTAGCACAAGTAGAGGAGTATCCTCCCCGTAGACCACCGACACCGATAGGAGCCCATCCTCCAATAGTCCCACAACCGCTTGAGAAGGCTAACAGGAGGAAACCAGCGAAGGGAAAATTCAAAGCAACCCTTTCTGGTGTTCCCAGGTATGATACCCTCCTGATCAGAGGGACTATTCAATGGAAATAGACAATCGCCCTGATAGATGGTGGGGCCACCCATAACTTCATCGACGCTTCACTAGTATCGAGATGGGCACTTCAGACAGAGGAGTTTGAGGGGTTTGATGTTGCAGTAGCAGATGGCCACATAGTGGAGTGTCTAGACAGAGTCCCAGACTTGGAGGTAAAGTTAGGCAACTACACAGTGAGAGACACATTTTATGTGGTTGACATATCTAACACAGATGTGGTGTTGGGAGTCTAGAGGATGATTACCTTGGGAAAAATCACCACCAATTACCAAACCTTGGAGATGGGATTCAAAGACCATGATGGGAAGAAGGTTGTTCTAAGAGGTATGTCGACAGGAGCACCCAGGACAATTTCAGCCAAGAGGATGGAGAGGATATTCAGACATGGGGAGGTAGCATATGCCGCCGAGTGTTTCATCACTACGCAGAAGGATTCAGAGGGTTGACAACAATATCATACAGAGATCAATAATTTGTTGGGATGACATCAACATGTTTTTGAGTTGATTCCACCAGGGAGACCACCTAACAGGGGGTTTAAGCACACCATTGAGTTGGAAGAGGGGGACAAACCGATGATCACCCCCCCTATCATCATCCTAGGAGGTTCAAGGATGAGATAGACAAGGAAATCAAGGAATTACTAGCGATGGGACACATCAGACTGAGAAACAACCCATTCGCTTCTTCAGTTTTCTTAGTTCTAAATAAGGATGGCACCGTGAGGATGTGAATTGATTACAGAGCCTTGAAAAATAAAACCATCAAGAACCAGTATCCTATCCCATGCATTAATGGGTTGATGGATGAAGTGAATGGAGTAGTTTTCTTCTCAAATATTGGTCTATGCTTTGGGTATCACCAGATTAGCATCCGAGAGCAGGACATAGATAATACAACATTTTGATGTCACTTTGGACATTTCGAGTTCCTGGTTATGCCATTTGGGCTAACCAATGCACCCACTATGTTATAGTCTTGCATGAACCACATATTTAGGGATCAGTTGAGGAAATTAGTCTTGGTTTTCTTCAACGACATCTTGGTCTACAACAAGACATGGCAGGAGCATATGAGGCACTTGGATGAGGTATTGAGCATCATGAAGGCACAATCATTATATTCCAAAGAGTACAAGTGTGAGTTCAGTATGACAGAGTTTCTTTACATAGACCATATCAATAGTGCACAGGGGGTACAGGTGCACCAGGAAAATATCAGGGCCATTCTGGACTGGCCAATGCCCAGGAACATAACAAACTTGAGGAGTCTCTTTGGGCTGTGCAACTATTACAGGTAGTTCATCTGGGTTTTTTCTCATCTTGGAGCACCGTTGGCAGATCTTACCAAGCATGGGGCTTTCATTTGGACCGAGGAATCATAGAAATCCTTTGATCACATGAAGGAATTCATGAGCACTTGTCCAGTGTTGGCATTACCAGACTTCACCTTGCCATTTGTACTAGAGTGTGATGCATCCGATGAGGGTATCGGGGCAGTTTTGATGCAGCGAGGAGACCCCATTGTATTCGAGAGAAGGAAGTTCAGTTAGTATGAGAGGTTTTCCTCCATTTATGACAAGTAGATGTTGGAAATCATGCATGCCTTGACCAAATTTAGACAATATTTGGTGGGCAGCAAATTCGTGGTCAAGACAGATCACAACAACTTGAAGTATTTCCTTGAGAAAAAGGACCTCAATGAGTGCCAACATAAATGGGTGACGAAGGTACAAGAATTTGACTTCAACATAGAGTATTTCAAGGGGAAGAAAAACATTGTGGCTAATGCACTATAGAGGAGACCTGTGGCCTGTTCTTTGATGGAGATTTCAACAGATTGGAAATCCCACTTGTTCGTGGAATATTCCAAGAAAAAATTATCTTGTGAGGTGATGGATGGACAGATACAGGATGACAGGTATAGGGTCATTAACAATTTCATATTCTACAAGGATAGAGTCTACTTGGTGCCAGATTTGGGGCTCAAGAAGAAGATCCTCACAGAAGTTCATGATTCACCACTAGCAGGCCATTAGGGGTTTTTCAAAACCTACAGACAGATCAGGGAGAGGTTCTCATGGAAGGGCCTCCAACAGGATGTTATGAGACACGTTGGTTAGTGTGTGACTTGCTAGCAGAACAAGTCAGAGCATGCTCTTCTAGTAGGGCTACTTTAGCCACTCCCCATTCCAGAGTAGAAATGGGAGAGTATATCGATGGACTTCATCACAGGCCTACCCAAGGTCCAAGGTAAGGACTATATCTATGTAGTGGTAAAAATATTGACCAATTTTTCTCACTTCTATGCCATACTGACAGAGTACAGCACAGTTCAGGTAGCCAAGCTATTCTTTAGGGAGGTCTTCAGACTTCATGGGTTTCCAAGGAACATCGTCAATGATAAGGACAGTCAGTTCATGGGGACATTCTGGAGAGAGTTGTTTTGGTTGGTGGGGATAGATCTGACACCCAACACCAACTATCACCCTCAGACAGACATGAAGAATGATATTTTCAACAAGTGGGTTGAAGGATATTTGAGGAACTATGTAGGTGGACATCACAAAACATGGGTAAAGTGGCTACATCTAGGAGAGAATTGCTACAACACCACTTTCCACATGTTCATTGGTATGACACGCTTCCGAGAATTGTACATATATGATGCTCCTACTTTGGTAGACTTGGTTTTCAGGGAGAGAAGAGCTCCTAAGGCCAAGGATTGGATCATAGAGAGTCATGAGATTCTCAAGTTGCTGAAAGAGAACCTGCAGATGGCACCGAACCGACAGAAGATGAGTAAGGACAAGCATAGGATAGAGCGCAACTTTGAGGTTGGGGATTTGGTTTTCTTGAGACTCCAACCTTATAGACAATCATCTCTGAAGAAGAGTGGGGCCGAGAAGCTCAAGCCCAGATTTTATGGACCTTATAGGATCATGTTCCAAGTAGGCGAGGTTTCTTATGAGTTAGAGCTTTCAGAGGGGAGAAATATTCATAACATGTTCCACATATCTTGCCTCAAAATGACAATGGGAAAATTCATTATAACATTAGAGGAGCTTCCCCCATTGGATGAGGAGGGATAGTTGGAGTTGGTTTCGGAGGAGGTTTTGGAGTTTCGGGAGCGAAAACTGAGGAGCAGGTTCATCAAAGAGTGTTTTATCATATGGAGAGGGCTTCCAATAGAGGATGCTACTTGGGAGAGTGAGTAGGTGTTGCAGCATCCTGGACTGGTATTGCTTGAGGACAGGCAATTTCAAGAAGGGAGGACTATAATGTCCCTTTCCAAATAGGATCTTCAGAGAGGAGGCTTAATGGTCTAAACTGCCCCATTAGACTATAGCCAAGGCCAGAAAAAGGGGTAAACATGGTTACTAGAGGTCACTCCAGTCAAAGGTGTTATGTTTAGAAAGTGACATTGAGCTAAAAATGGTTAAAAGAATTTTTAAGTCATTATGGGCTAAAAATAGAACAAATGAGCTAAAATTAGAAGTCAACAATGAATTAGGGTTTCATTAGTGAATTAGGGTTTTGGAAATATATAAGAGAAGATTCAGTGACCTAATTCATTATTATGTAGATAATGACTTTTTATTGAGGAGAGGCGCATCTCAGGAGAGATAGTTCAATGGATTCCAAGAGGAAGCCACCAGTTGGCTGATTTTGGTGTTAAGAGACACACCCTAGTCACCGGGAAGATCACATAGGTCTTCCATCATTCTTCAGCAGCAGCTACACAGGGTCCAATAGCAAGGGC
Organism: Picea engelmannii; assembly: GCA_009831015.1. Classification (NCBI taxonomy): domain Eukaryota; kingdom Viridiplantae; phylum Streptophyta; class Pinopsida; order Pinales; family Pinaceae; genus Picea; species Picea engelmannii. The sequence continues at coordinate 23,847 of ML804198.1, read as the reverse complement.
ACACTTATCCAGGGTGAGGGCGCATCTCTTGAGGAGGTTAAGTGGATCAACTTGTCCCATTCGGGAGGATTTCAGAGATTCCCCTCCGACCCAGTTGAGAGGAAGGCAAGGAAAATCTTTTTCCTGATTCCTCATCAGATTCCGATGGAGGAATCATCTGGGGTGTATTTTCCAGACTTGGAAGTGCAACACTTTTGGTGGACACATTTGGGGTTCCCGAGCGAGCATAAGATCAAATTCAGGGAAACCCTTTCGACCCATTTCCCAGTAGACCAAGGCGATCATTTTGATATACATCTCAGTTGATTTCGACAGTGGAATCACTAGGACACATTTTTCCAGTGAGAGAGGGGTGCATTCCCCCAGGGGGATCCATCCGAGGTCCAAAACCACCAACAGAGGGGTTGGTCAGTTACCAGGCATGAGAGCTAGGGCAGGGTGCACCATTTGGGATAGTTTCCAGGCCATTCCGAGAGGTATAGCCGCTAGGGAGAACTTTCCAGACTTTCATCAGTTACCGTACGAGCTACCATAGTTCCAGCTCATCCATTGATCCCACAGTGCTCATCTATTATCAGGTATTATCATTTAGTTTTCTTATTGTATTCCATATAAGATCCTTTTGTTCTTTGATCTAGCTGAGTGATTCATTTTATTGAGTCGTATTCAGCCTTTGTACTCCACAGAGATATCATAATATAAACTTTGTAGTCCTTTGTTGCATTTGTTATTTGTATGATCATTTATATGTTGTAAATGATTAATCCTACACACACATTAGCAACGTTTCCTAGACTAGCCAAGTCAAGAACATTACATTTTCCCAAGAGTAGTTGTTATTAACTATTCATCCACGCGTAGTGAATATTCTCAATAAATTTGGGATGCATAATCATTGATTTGGAATTTTTTTTAAGAAAACCTATTATATGTTCATGAACAATGTTTATATTTAAGTGAAAAAAATAAGTGTATGCATAACAATAATAACAAATTACGTTACAAGTTTTTTATTTTCAATGAAAACATGAAAATTTGTAGCCTAAATTTCTTCAAAACAAATAAAATATATCCAAATTGGTGAAATTCCTCTTAAAAAATAGCATTGGATCAAATAAATGAATGTAGCATTGACCGTTGCAAGAAATATCCCAGAACATATTGATTCCTCAACAATCCTAAACAACTGATCATTCCAATATTTATAACATGTTTGTACAATTAGTAGTGAATTTACACTCCAAAAAGGATGATTTATATGTAGAAATATTCACACATTATGATGAATGATAGGATGGTGGATTATGAGGGAAACCAATTTAAGTTTTTCATTTTCATTCATAAAAGACTATGTTGTGCAAAAAAACTCTTATTACAAATTCTTCTTTCTCAATATAATTTAAAATTCCTTATAAAAACTGAACATAGTATAAAATATATATGAGCGGAAATATGAAATTCCACATTGGCTTAAGTACATTGAAACCAATAAATTATAAACAAAATATCTTCCTAACATATTTTTCAGATGAATATTTCTTTTAATTATCCTTTAGATAAATAGAAAACACATTGGTCAAATAAGAGATGAGTCATTAAAGGAACAACATAAGTCATTTGTATTAAAAACGAGATTTACGAAGTATTAGGCTAAAATCCTAGTGTTATCACTGAAATTTCGTCTGCACATGGCGACAAGAACTCCACATCATCAAAACAGCAATGAAGTCATTCATGGCACTGAATTAAGCTCACAGCACTCCAGAAGGGCAAAAAACTATACAAAGTAACCAAAAATTGAAGGGCGCTTTACAGCAGTGTGGCGCGCATGCGCAGGAAAAAAACGTGTTATGCACGCATGCGCGCCCGACGCGCGTCTGTCAACACAAAAACCCGCGCATCTGCTAATACGGCGCATTAATTGAATAGGTCGGCCTCCCAACCGCCTACGGACCGGCCCCTAAGATGATTTGACTCTCAAATCAGAGCCGGATCTGCAAAATCGGCGGGTTAATGACCTAAATAAACCCTAAACGGATCCCTGTTCACACTTTGAGAAGGTTACGTGACCGCCCGGGAGCTGCTATAAAAGGCCGTGAGGATTCACTGTTTTGGCAAGGAATTCTAAGCACC